>ONZH01004952.1:0-88638 GCA_900303285.1 Rhinella marina
AACTTGTCCCGCAAAAAACAAACCCTCATACGGCTATATAGATAGAAAAATAAAAAAGTTATAGCTTTTAGAAGGAGACGATAAAAAAAAAGGGAAAAATTATCACTTGGTCACTAAGGGTTAATAGAACGACGTGGTGACGTCAGGTGGCAGCTCCGAAGCTCCGCCCAGCAACAACAGTCGAGACCCGGATGTTAAAAAAAAAAAAAAAAAAATGGAAGCAATCATAACTACAGGCAGGGGGAAGCAGCGCTGACGTAATCAGATGGAATGTTCCATTAGTTCACCTAAGTAAGGGGGGGGGAGTTCGAGGAGGAAATGTTTATTATGTCCCTGGAATAAATAACGCAGCCTTTCTATGGCTACTGCACCCGTTTAGTCAGTTACTAAGGAGTGGCTGTACAAGGCAAGGGTATTAGCGCTAGTACGCCGGTGACACTTTTAGTTGACAGTTAAGTAGACCCCCTCCATGCTGTCAGTTGTTCAGTCCCGGTAAAACAGGTCAACGATGAAGCTCCGTTAAAAACAAAAACAAGCGGCGCTGACGTTGTGTCTCCCCGTAGCGAAGCCTTTGTGACTTGTCATCCGCTGATCCTGAGCTGGAGAAGCCGGCGACACGTTAGGCCGCGGCCCGTCCATCCTCCACCGTAGGTCGCCATTGGCGGGGGCCGCTGCCGGCCCGGGGCCGAGGAGCTGCTGCTGCTGCTCTCTGAGGAAGAGGAAGGCCCCGGGGCCGCCCCCCCGCCGCCCCGTGTTACGGGCCCCCCAGCCCCCGCCTCCTCAGGACACAGCGGGGACATGGATCAGTGTGTGACGGTGGAGCGGGAGCTGGAGAAGGTTCTGCAGAAGTTCGGGGGTATGGGCAGCACTGCGAGCGGAGCCTGGAGGAGCTGATCGAGTACGCGGGCGGGCTGAGGAGGGAGATCCTGCAGGCCGCCGGTAAAGAGCCGCCCGGGGGGGGGGGGGGTGACAACCAACATGGCCCGGCACAGGTTTGTCAGACAGCATTTAGAGGGGATGTCCACATAGGAAGACCTGCTGACAAATCTTTTACTTTCAGGCAGGCTTGTCCACTGTTGGTCACGTGACGTCCCTGGCGATAAGATGGAATCTGTCAACTTTGATGACATCATCATGACGGTGTGCTCCATAGTGACATCATCATCATGGGGGAGGTGACTAGGCCACCAAAACAATGGTCTCAGGTCACAGCGACGCGGGCTATGTGATTGCCCTGGAGAATTAAAGGGGCGGTCTGATGCCTCCAGGCGTCCTATTACTGCTTATGGCCCTGGGGCCAGGCGGACGCCTCCCCGCATTCAAATGGCTCCGGTCAGTCAAAAAGGGGACTGGCGGCTATTTTATGACTAAAATAACCGCAAGTCCTTAGTAAATGACCCCCCCTTTACATACCTGACCCGCTTCCGGTCTCCGCTCCTCACCAATGGACGCTCTTCAGGCTCTTGTGCTTCCCTCAGGAGTTATTTTTGGACCAGGCCCCATGGTGACTGTGATTGTCCATTGTCTCATTGTCCCCGTATTACCGGTGTGACCTGTGACAGGACAATGGCGGATACTTGTCCCCATGCCCGGGCCGGTTCTTGTGCCAGAGCCGATCCCTTCTTCTTTATGTGGAGATTCCTTTACATGAAGGAGGAGGAGCGGAAAGTCCTGAGGACCACCGGACGGCCATGTAAACCAGTATGGGGGTGACAGCTGTGCTGGTGTCATCTCGGTCACATAGGGTTGAGGTCATACAAGTCAATGGCTTTGTGCTATTTAAAGCATAGGAAAGCGCTCAAATACCTATGAAAGGGGCTTCTATGTGATCTGTGGGGGTCCGGCTCCTGACACCCTCATCGTTCAGAGGGTGCTGGGGCCGGTGACGTTATGATCAGTGACTTGGCCTTTCTGCAGCTCAGTCCTATCCAGATGAATGGGACTGAGCTGCAATACCTAGAACAGCCACTATACCATGCATGGCGCTGTGCTGGGTATAAGATGCAGCAGCACTTAGCTCTCCACCAATCAGATGCTGATGACCTGTCCTTAGGATAGGTCATCGGTGTTTAAAGGGGTTTTCCAAGATTTTACTACTGATGACCTGTCCTAGACAGAGGAGCTGATCGGTGGGGGGGGTCCTGCACCCGGGACCCCCGCTGATCATCTGTTTGAGAAGGTGCCAGCACTCCTCCGCATCCGACGATCTGCACCGCAAAAAAGTAGTGCACGCATTACTTTTTTGCGTTGTGGAGGCACGGACAGAAACCCCATGGACCACGCCGTAGTTCTTCTGTGAATGGGTCCGCATCCCCAATGTGGCGCACAAACGGCCGGTGCCCATATGTTGCGGACCCCCTGTTTGCGGTCCGCAGTACGGACGTGACCAACAACAGCTGTGTGCATGAGGCATTAGTGTCACTCCACTCGTCAGTAAGATAATAGATGTCTTAAAGAATATTTTTCACTTATTCCTCTGTTATTCCTCCAAGAAAATTCTGAATCGAGGTAACAGCTGGGTGTTACCATTCCCCTTATTAATGAGATACTGATTGGACGGTGTCAGATTAGGTAGGGACACCCAGTTGTAAATGTCTTAATCAATTCCTAGGAGGAATAACAGAGGAACGGTACCACACAGCTGTCGGAAAAGATGCTCTGGACTTGTTATATGATGGGGAATACTCTTCATGGTAATTTATCCCCTTTTCATGATTCCCCACCTCTGCCCAAGTAGAGTCACTTTCCCCTGTCCGTAGTCCCGCTCTTCCCGCTCTGCTGCCTTGTTCGCCGCCGCTTCCGGTCTCTGCCAGGTGGTTTAGTCCCATGACCGCTGCGACCAATCACTGGCCTCAGCAGTCACATGTTGTAGAACGGCAGGTCACTACTAGCTGGAGCACTGGGGTTGTCGGCTCCTAGGCCGGACCACCCCTTTAGCGTGTTTACAGCGTATGCGTTTTTTCTCTGATACGTATTTATCCGCAACGTCCGAACTCAGCCTTACTGTGCGTGCGGGGGTGTGAGTCACTCTCCCGCTTCTCCCCAGCAGAACAAGATGGAGAATTATCTGGGACGTTGTCTCTGGTGTTAACGCAGTGCTGTAAGCGGATCAAGGACACGGTGCAGAAAGCTGGCCTCCGACCACAAGGATATCCACAGCAGCGTGTCCCGGGTGGGGAAGGCCATCGATAAGGTACGGTACATGCGTGTTCCCTGCACACGGCTGCGGCATGTATGGAATGTGGCCTCGGTGACCCCGCTGAGCGCTCCAGTTACCAGTGAAAACAATACTCATCCCTCCCATCATGTGACCACTGCAGCCAATCGGTGACCTCACTAGTAGCATACTGCTGACATCACCGCTCAGTGACAGGAGCCTTGATGCTGGTTGGCTGCAGGGTCATGTGATACATATCTTTAGGGGGTCTAATAAAGATAAGTTAGTGGGCACCCTCAGAGAAAGGGGGCACTTACAGTAGACAGAGCCAGGTTCCTGCCTGACACTGGGTCACCTACCTGCCTTGTCCTCTCCTGAAACCAATATTGAGGGATAGCATTACAGGTGACGTCATGATTTTGCCCCCAGGGCACCCCACAAACATATCTACAGAGCCGAGTTCACCCGGTGGGTGCCTAGAAGAGTACATTGTGCCAGTTTCATCTGTACAAATGCAAAGGGGTGTCTACCAGGGAAGGAGAACCGTCTCGCTAGCGCCACCTTCTGGAAGTGGCTATTAAATTTCTTTTCTTTTTTGTGAACAGAGCCTCATACAGTGATTACAGTAGGTAGGTGATTTATCGTGCTTTAAAGGGGTTTCCAGGAGGTCATCATTATGTGATCGGTGGGGCTCAGCTGTATGAGTAGGGTGCAGCCTCACAGCATTCCAAGCACAGCGCCATACATTGTATAGTGGTTGTGTTTGGTATTGCAGCTCAGCCCCATTCACTTGAATAGGACTGAGCTGCACATGGACCATGTGACCAATGAACGTGGTGTTACGACAGCGCCGATCATCAGGGCGCGGTGTGTCCGACCCCCCCCCCCCCCCACATTGATCAGATATTGATGACCCATCCTGACGTCAGTATATGAATCCTCGAAAACCCCTTTAGTACCTTGGGGGGGCAGATAGAGGTACAGAGAGGCATCCTTGCTCATATCTGCCTGTTTATTGGTCTTCATCCTAGAGGATTCTAATCATGAACCAGGAAGTCCAGGATGAGCAGTCTTAGAAGTCCCTATCCAGTTGTGTGAATCCATTAGTTATCACTGAGGAGAGCAGCATCTACAGCTCCGTATTCCCGATTCTCTGTACGGCTGTGGGTATTATGTTTGAGGATGGTAGTGCTGCAAGGGGTGAGAGGGTCCACATGGTGGAGGGAGTGATAGGGTCCTAAAGAAGGGGACGGGCTTATGTCTGCACAATGAGGTTGTCTGCTGGGCTTGTGGGGCAGTTCTTGAATTCTTACCTCCGCAGTGCCGGCCAGGGTCGTTAATATACGGGTTTCTTTCTCCTTCCCAGAACTTTGATGCAGACATCAGCAGCGTGGGCATCGACGGCTGCTGGCAGGCGGACAGCCAACGGATGCTGAACGAAGTAATGGTGGAGCACTTCTTCAGGCAGGGGATGCTGGATGTGGCTGAGGAGCTGTGCCAGGTAGGTGCCTGCTGCCAGAAGTACTCCCTAGGTGTCTGCATGCTGCAGTGCACCAGCCGGAGATGGCACTTAACTCTAGGGGAGAGCGATTATATAGAAAGCAGTGACGTCTGCAGAGCCTGATCGTGTGAACTGGCGCGTGTTCTTGATTTTGATATTGATGGCCTGTCCTCAGTATAGGTCATCAATATCAGATCACTCCCTCACTGAGCAGCTGTTTGAGGCCTTCTCCATGCTCACCAAGCACAGCGCCATCCATCATATAGTGGCTGCGCTTGGTATTGCAGCTCAGGCTCATTTACTTGAATGAGGCATAAGCCTTTTCCAAGGTCAGTGATGCAACGTTCATTGGTCACCCGGTCTCAGAGCACTGAGACCTCCTCAAACAGCTCATGACCCCCTCTGATCTGATATTGATGACCTATCCTGAGGCTTAGTCGTTAATATCAAAATCTTGGACAACCCATTGAAAGGGAACCCGTCATGAGGGTTTAGACAGTCTAGATCTTCATTACAGGGTCCTATATGCAATTAAAGAACTCCCGCAAAAATTTGTATTCTCTGACCTGTTAGAAAGGTGCATGATATAATCTGTAGTGATTGTCATTCTCTTATCAGAGGCTGTTTCTGTGAGTAAAAACCTCTCTTCTTATTGTAGCTGGGTCATGTGACCAACTCCCTGACCTCCAACTGACCCAGGACAGAAAGCTAGTAACTGCTCTATTCATTCCTATGGGAGCCTCACTTTCAGTCTCATAGGAATACATAGAGAATTAGACTTCCTGTCCATACATAAGTCTATGTGTGAGTTGGTGGGTCTAATTCCTGGTCACATGACACAGATAAGAAACTTCAGGATGATATCAGTCAAAAATTCAGCTACTGGTAAGAAAATGACATTCACTACAGATTACATCATGTACATTTCTAGCAGGACATGGAATAAAATTTTTGTCGGGAGTTCTCCTTTAATCTACGTGAAAAGTTGACTCCCTCTGAAAACACATTCCAGTCTTTTATCCTGATTTTACATCCCTTATTACAGTCCAGAGCAGCGTTCACAATTCAGAGCTGAAATCTCCCAGCATTCTCTCTGCACAGACCTCTCTCTGGTGACCTGCGTTTTCACAGGTGTATAGCACCAGACACTGATGTGTAAAATACTGTCCCACTGAATTATTGGAGATCCACCAAACGACAAGGGGTTAATATTGTTAATAAGGCTACTTTCACATCCGCTATTGAGATCCGTCATAGGTTTTGTCCCCATTCATTGTCAATGAGGACAAAACTGAACTGAACGAAGCGGAGGTCACCAGAATGCATCCCCATTGCGTCATGACTCACAATGTAAGTAGATGGGGACGGATCTGTTTTCTCGGACACAAAAGAAAACGGATCTGGCGCCCATTGACTTACAGTGGCTTTAGAGACGGATCCGTCTTGGCTATAATACAACCGTATCTGTTCAGAACGGATGCAGACGGTTGTATTATCTTAACGGAAGCATTTTTGCTGATCCATGATGGTGATGTGAAAGTAGCCTGAGACGTAGAGGGGTTTTCCAGCACTGTAATGTTGTTGACCTATCCTCATGTTTGATCATTTTGGGTTTCTGACCTCCAGCACCCCACCGATCCGGAGGAGATGCTGGAGGCCCTGATTTGTAGTGCTTCCTGGTGCTGAATTTTACATTGACTCCTCAGGTGACATTTAGCTGGAGTGACATGTGACAAGCTCTTCCTATTGTTCCTGCTTCATTGTCCTCGCTGCCTCTCTGTTACACGGTCTATATGCTGACGCTCAGTTCTGTCTGTTCTGCAGGAAGCTGGACTCTCCATAGACCCGAGCCAGAAAGAGCCGTTTGTGGAGCTGAACAGGATATTGGAGGCACTGAAGGTTCGGGTTCTGCGACCAGCATTAGAGTGAGTATTAAAGGGGTTATCCCATGGCTAATATAAAATATGAAGATCAGACATCACATAGTACATGACAATCTCTTTTTAACAAAGCTAGAACCAGCCCTGTACCTCACATGGATCCAGAGATCTCCACATTCATTGCTCTGCTAGATTTATATCAAGCTGACAGCTCAGGGGGGGTGTCTTTTCTACTGCAGCTCAGGGGGCGTGTCTCAGCTCTGCCTATCGCAGCTCAGGGGGCGTGTCTCAGCTCTGCCTATCGCAGCTCAGGGGGCGTGTCTCAGCTCTGCCTATCGCAGCTCAGGGGGCGTGTCTCAGCTCTGCCTATCGCAGCTCAGGGGGCGTGTCTCAGCTCTGCCTATCGCAGCTCAGGGGGCGTGTCTCAGCTCTGCCTATCGCAGCTCAGGGGGCGTGTCTCAGCTCTGCCTATCGCAGCTCAGCAGGCAGCTGAAGAATGAAACTGAGCATGTGCGGCCTTCTCAGTGAGCAGGTCAAAGAAATAAGAAAAAAACAAACAGCAGGTGGCGCTATACAGATACATTTTATTGAATAACTCATTGGCTATTCTAAATTTTTAATTACGTACAGTTACAAAAGTATTCAGATCCAGGGGCTGCTTTGAAAACTGTAGAATATTTTTCATGGGACAACCCCTTTTAAATGCATTTGTCACCAGAATATTCACTGTTAAGCTAGCCCCACAATGCATTGTGCCTGGTTTAACGATCCATGTTCATTCTGGTGAAAAAAAGTACTTTTAATCCATATGTCGGTGAGAAGTGCACTAAGGGTGGACCTAAGCCACTCTCTGCACCCTTGTTCCTCCCTCTTCCTCTGCCAGCATTTTTAAAATCCCTACATGCCGTCAGTGAGTGGAAACGTTCTTGTTTACAGCCTGAGGCTGAAACGCTGTACAGATTAACCCTTTCGCTGCCAGCGCCGTACATGTACGGCATTGGAGTGATGTGTGAACATGATGTCAGATACACATGTAATGGCCGGCAAGTCTCTGCTGTTTCAAACAGCAGAGACCTGAGGCTACTTACAGTGACCAGCAATAATGCCAATCGCGGTAATTAAATCAAGTGAGATCACAGCATCTAAATGCGCAAAAACCTGGAAGCTTGCGCTTCTGGGCCTCCTACCGACACCCCCTGCGGCCAATGGGGCTGTTTGTAGTTGCTCAGAATGCTATCAGTCTCGCTGACGAGGCTGATGCTATTCATGCTGCAATTTTTATTTTGGCCACCATAAGAAATGAGCAATTCACAGTAATGGTCATTTTATAAATCCCTATTTTGTACAAAATTAAAAAACAGAATTTATAGGCTACAGTACGTTTCAGTCCAGGTGGTTTCATTCACAAATGATATGCCGGATAGAAGCAAACTACCAGCTGTGTATCGATTTTCAACCTCTCAGTGTAAAAGAAGGTTCTCGTTCACTGCCAGCAAACAGAGAGATCTTGACAATGCTGGATTAGACCAGAGAAGATTCTCATGTTGTCGTTCTCCGTAGGTGGGCCGTGTCAAACAGAGAAATGCTGATGGCGCAGAACAGCTCGTTGGAGTTCAAGCTTCACAGATTGTACTTCATTAGTTTACTGATGGGGGGCGCAGCCAACCAGAGGGAGGCGCTGCAGTATGCCAAAAACTTCCAGCCTTTCGCTTTAAATCATCAGAAAGGTAAGTGCTGAGCACGGCATCCTACGGCACGTGTCATCAGATGTAGTAATCCTCCTCCTCCTCTTTGTTTCCCAGATATCCAGGTGCTCATGGGAAGCCTCGTGTACCTGCGGCAGGGTATAGAGAACTCTCCCTATGTCCATCTGCTGGATGCAAACCAGTGGGCAGACATCTGCGACATCTTCACCCGGGACGCCTGCGCCCTGCTGGGCCTCTCTGTAGAATCTCCTCTCAGTGTTAGGTGAGTAACTCTTTTATCCTGTAATTCATACCAATATTTCTGGTTATTGTTCCTCCAAGAATCCGAAGACATACTGATACGGTATGTTAAAGGGGTTGTCCAGGAATATCCATCTCTCGAGGTGAGCTGCAGCACTTGAGCCCCTGTGTTGTGAGTGAGTATGCTAGCATTTTATAATCAATAGTCACGTACTGTATGTCATGTCGAAGCTTTTCATGACAGGTTTCCTTTGGTGCAGTGCGAATGTGGGGTGCTGATGAGTTACCATGTCTGTTGGGGGCCTAAAAAAGTGATAAAGGCCCTCACCCTGAGTGTGCTATCAATATCTGCCTATTAAACCATGTTAGACCTAGTACAGTAGATTTCCTGCCAGTGGAGTTTAATGTAAGCTATAGTGCTTAAAGGGGTTGTCTGGACTTGAAGATGACAACCCCTGTCGTCCTCCTGAAGATTGAAAAAACCCACTCACCTCTCAGGACCAGGAAGCAGCTTGGTCCCGTTACCACGACGACAAGTCACAGCAGTGATGTACTGTTCAAGTTGCTGAGGCCTATGATCGGCCTGTGTTCTGGAAGCAAGACAGGGTCCACGTTTAGAAAGGAGTTTTTCTCCTTTAGCCCTTTTCTTCACCTGAGTTTAACTGTACATCCAGATGTGGTCTTTTAAAGGTGGCGCCCACTCAGCTTCTGTTTTACACAGCAGACACTCAGAAGCAATGTTCACGATCAGCGATAACGCCGATTGTGGACATTTAAAGGGGTTGTCCGAGTTATTTTTTTTGTTCTTTATATGTTTCTAACTTGTCAGGTATAACAACTTTCCCATATACTTTGTGTTTCTAAAGCTGCTGGTTTCTCAGAGTTGACTGAGGGTCACATGACCTGTGATGTCACCTTATCTCTCTGCTCTGTGATGTTTCGTGTACAAGCCTCAGAGTTCAGATAACAGTCTGTACACGAGACGTCACTGGCCACGCCCCCTTTCTTTGCCAGGCTCCTGCTATCTGCTCTCCCTGGATTCCTTCAGATAAAACATTAACCCCTTCAGCCAGAACACACTGAGGGCTCAAGGCTTTACAACAAATAGTAGCTGCAGCAGTGAGAGGAGACAAATGCTGGGCAAGGAGCTATAGAGGAATTGTACAAGAACAGGTAGGGAGAATTTCCTGTGTGTATCAGCAGTGTCATTGTACAGCTGGGACTTGTAGTCCTACACAAACAACATGCTGCTGAGTATCCCAGCAGGCAGACATGTACTCACAGCACTTATATTCACTGCCTTTGCAGAGAAGGGGGGAGGGGCAGAGATTGTTATTACTGCATGCAAACAAAGGCCAGAAGAGAACCAGGGAAATTAGGAAATATGGATTTTTTTTGCCTAAAACTTGCTGAACTTAGTTATATATTGCTGCCCATCAGATTTACAGTGCTATATATTTTTTTTCCATAACTTGGACAACCCCTTTAACCTCTGTGGTCAATTTTGACCATGGCATCTGAGCGGTCTAACTAAGGGATTGCTGCACTCCCGGGGCATGAATGGCTTCCCCACACACATCAAGAGAGCTGTGGTAGCCTCGAGCCTTCTAGAGGCGTCTATTCCTACCACAGCGATGTTCCTCCATAGGAACGTAATGAAAGTCCTATAGGCTGGTACTTCTCTGCAGTCTATGGGAGTAGTGATCAAAGAGTCAAATGTTCAAGTCCCCTAAGGGAACTTAAAGGGGTTGTGTCACTTCAATAAGTGGCATTTATCATGTAGAGCAGAGATCTCAAACTCGTGGCCCTACAGCTGTTGTAAAACTACAACTTCCATCATGCCAGGAGAGCCTACAGCTATTGGGGCATGCTGGGAGTTGTAGTTTTGCAACAGCTGGAGGGCCACGAGTTTGAGATCCCTGATGTAGAGGGAGTTAATACAAGGCACTTACTAATGTATTATTATTATCCATATTGCCTCCTTTGCTGGCTGGATACATTTTTCCATGACATACACTGCTCGTTTCCATGGTTACAACCCCCCTGCAGTCCAGCACACTATAGAAAGAAAACACCGGTCTCTCTACTAGCCGGGACCATGGGAGCACGCATAGGCAGGTGCTTTTTTCTATAGTGTGCAGCCACTGCTGCTGGATTGCAGGGTGGTCGTAGCCATGGAAACAAGCAGTGTATAATGTGATGGAAAATGAATCAAGCCAGCAAAGTAGACAATATGGAGAATCACAGTACATTAGTAAGTGCCTTGTATTGACTTTCTCCACATGATAAATGCCACTTGCTGAAGTGAGACAACTCCTTTTACAGGAGTTATCCGTCCCCTCAAATGCCCCCCTCATATGCCCTGGCCCCTCACACACAATATACTTACCTTGCTCCCCGGCACCCACATTGCTCCAGGTCCTAGCTGCTTCTCCCCACATAGCGGGTAACGCTAGGGAGGCTCGTCGCCACCTGCCGTTGACTGCACCCTTCCCGACACCAGATGTTTTCATCCGCGCACGGGGAGAAGCAGCAGCGGCCGTGTAGGACGAGGAGCTGCAACGGGTGCCGGGAGGAAGGTAAGTATATTGTGTGTGAGGGGCCCAGGCATATGGGGGGGGGGGCATTTCAGGGGTCAGATAACCCCTTTAATGTAAGTCTAAAATAAAGTAAAAAAAAATTTAAATATAAAAGGTCAAATCCCCCCCCCCCCCGTATATAATATAAACGATTTATCAAATGGATTTTTAAGGAATCTCATCCACACACTCAGTGTAACTTGACCTGCTTTGTGGATTTGTAATCTGCAGCAAGTTGGATTATGTTGTAGATCTGTCTCCACCGTGGAGCGGGTGAAATTGACAGCCGTTTCCGCAGCAAAATCCACAGTGCGCTTTTTTTTTGCTGTTTTTTTTTTACATAATTTAAGGCTGCAGATATGGATGAATTGGACGTGAATATTCCTCAACAAAAGTGTGGATTTTGTCGAGGATTTGCCTTAACAGGTCTCTGGACTCAATCGGCAGTGAAAATCCACACAAACAGTTGACATGCTGTGGATATCACAATCTGCCCCACTGGTCAGTTTACATGCGGAAAATTTCGGCACATTGTTTATCGCTGTGACTGCTCTGCTTTTTTTTTTTTCCTTGGTTCCATGACAGTTGTCCGCGCAGTATGAATCCATCGGTGGGGGCTTAACCACATTCCACAGCATTCACGTTGAAAAACCGCGGCACAAACCAGAGGGGATTCTGCTGCAGAATACGTAGCGAATTTTGCCATTGCAAAATCTGCCGTGTAGACAATTTTTGTTGCATCAGTCTAAGTGTAATAGTAATTAGACTTTTTTTCTTTCTCTTTTTGTAGCTTTTCTGCAGGTTGCGTGGCACTTCCAGCATTAATTAACATAAAGGCAGTGATTGAACAGCGACAGTGCACCGGAGTGTGGAATCAGAAGGACGAGTTACCGGTGAGTAGAGGAAAGCTGTTCACACTGCATATGTAGTAGTCACCAGTTCTTAGTGTATACCAATTTTTAGGGGTTTTCATACTAAACAAGATCAGAAAAGTACATGAATCTTGATTTTTCCAGGTGAAAAAATTATTTTGGAGGCACTCTCCTCTTAAAGGGGTTCGCCGGGAATGATGAAAATGGCCCCCAGCAACCCGTCCCAGAATGTAACTAGGACAGGATGCCTTTATTTGTACAGCTGCTTAGGAGGGAGGTGGGGACATGTTACACTGTTCACCAGCTCAGAATTCACTTTACACTGCTGACAGGTTCTGTCAGGCTGCTCAGCCTGATAGCATACTTCCTGCACATTGCTATCTATTGTAGAAGAGGAACTGCCCTCTACCATAGATAGTTATGATGTGATCCTGCATGCTATATGCTGTCATGGCTGAGCAGCCTGACAGGAACAGGCAGAAAGGATGCAATCCTCCTCCCCGATCCTGTCAGGCTGCTCAGCCTGATAGCATACTTCCTGCACATTGCTATCTATTGTAGCACAGGAACTGCCCTCTACCATAGATAGTTATGATGTGATCCTGCATGCTATATGCTGTCATGGCTGAGCAACCTGACAGGAACTGGCAGAGAGGATGCAATCCTCCTCCCTGTTGCCGTCAGGCTGCTCAGCCATGACAGCATATCGTACACAAGATTGCATCATTGCCATATGACAAGTACAGAAAGTGTGAGTCCTTGTTATACTGTAAGCCTTCATGGTCTCGGAGAAACAATGAATCTGTATAAGGACGAGCGATGGCATTAGTAGGGTGGCCAGAGGTCTTGTTTTAGGCTGGACAGTCTGGCTTTCAGACTCCCTGACCTCTCATGTGCAGGGCCTGGATGGACACAGGGATGTCCTTTTGAACAGCTCACTCTCAGCAGATGGGGCAGGGTTTTAAAGTCCGTCTGGCTCGTTACATCCACTGACAAGCAGACAATTATTGGGAACAACCACTTCCTGATAATTGCCTGCTGTATCAGCGCCTTTAAAGGGGATCTCCAGGCTTTTAATATTGATGACACCTGCCCGGTGTCGGACCCTCACCGATCAGCTGTATGAAGGGAAGGCGTGCGCATTGTGCCCGTGCCGTCTCCCTTCTCTATTCCTGCTCGCCATAGACATAGCATAGCACCCTGCTGATCTGATGTCCTGAGGATAGGTCATCAATATTAAAGGCCCAGAGAACCCCTTTAATATAGATTCTGTGTCTTCTGATCCAGCCCGCTCACCCTCTCACTTCTGTATAACATGGATTGTCTCTTCAAGTACAGTTTCTTCTGGTCTCATTAATATGTAGCGTAAGTTCCGTTCTCCATTTCTTCTCAGATTGAAGTGGACCTAGGTAAAAAGTGCTGGTACCATTCAATCTTCGCCTGCCCGATCCTTCGTCAGCAAACGACAGACAATAATCCTCCCATGAAACTCGTCTGTGGTCATATAATATCAAGAGATGCATTAAATAAGATGTTTAATGGTAGCAAGTAAGTATGTAAACCCCGTCCACCAGCTTGTGTTACTCACTTGTCTTATAGCGTGATGCCTCAGTCATCCTCTGGACCATGCCTTAAAGAAGACCTGTCTCCTCTTCTGACATGTCTGTATTAATAGCTTCATGCATTCCCCATGTAATAGCAATTCTGCATCATCTATTCTTATGTCTCTATGTTGTACCATTCCTTTATTATTTCTACTAGAAGTTATGAATGAATTGCTAGCAGTCTGCAGTAAGGGTACAGAGGGGAGGTAACAAGTTGGGGGGGTGTACCTGCACAGTCTGAAAATGCCAGCACTGATTGGCTAGAGTCAGTCTGTGCAGGGACACACCCCCAACTGGTCACCTCCCCTCTGTACCCTTACTGCAGACTGCTAGCAATTTATTCATACCTTCTAATAGAAATAATTCAGGAATGGCACAACATAGAGAGATAAGAATAGATGTTCCAGAATTGTTATTACATGGGGAATGAATGAAGATATTAATACAGGTATGTCAGGATCGGTGAAAGGTCCTCTATAAGTATGTTCTGGATCTGTAATTACCGTAATGGATACGGGTCATAGAGTAACTTACTATTATATTGTATGGTTAAGATCTGTGCTGCTTTTATACAGCCAGCCAATGCCTTGCATCAGTCCGTATGTCTGGCTGTGTGGCATTCGGGTCCCATCATGACAGCTGATGCAGGGCCATGTGACCTGACCCGTTCGTCAGCAGCCTCCATTGAACTGCGCTGCACGTGCTATAGTTTTCCCTGCAGTGCTCAGTGTGACACATGAGGATTTTGCAGTGAACCCGAAAAATCCACCACGTATGGAGCAGGCCTTACTCCCAGGGGGTGGTCTAGGCTGCACGTAACAGTAGCAAACCCCCCACTGGGTAGGTCAGTGCAGATTTTCACCCTGTGGATACAAACTAGAATGTTTCCATTCACTGACAAGCAAAGCGCTTCAAAATGGTAGCGTATATTAGAGAGTTTCATATTATTTTATTAAAGAAGAACTCCCGACAAAAATTTTATTCCATGTCCTGCTAGAAATGTACATGATATAATCTGTAGTGAATGTCATTTTCTTACCAGTGTCTGAATTTTTGACTTCTATCATCCTGAAGTTTCTTATCTGTGTCATGTGACCAGCACTTAGACCCACCAACTCTCACATAGACTTATGTGTGGACAGGAAGTCTAATTCTCTATGTATTCCTATGAGATTGAAAGTGAGGCTCCCATAGGAATGAATAGAGCAGTTACTGGCTTCCTGTCCTGGGTCAGTTGGAGGTCAGGGAGTTGGTCACATGACCCAGCTACAATAAGAAGAGAGGTTTTTACTCACAGAAACAGTCACTGATAAGAAGATGACAATCACTACAGATTATATCATGCACCTTTCTAACAGATCAGAGAATAACATTTTTTGCGGGAGTTCTTCTTTAAGTTATCCCTTATCCACAGTATTATTATTATTACTACTACTACTTATTATTAAAGCACCATTCCATAGTGCGGTACATAGGATAAGGGGTGCACATACATAATACAAAGAATTGCACTAAGCACGAACAAGACGAGTTACAGACTGGTACAGAAGGAGAGCGGGCCCTGCCCCCGAGGGCTTACAATCTACAAGGGATGGGGAAAGGACATAGCAGGTGAGGGTTTTTTAGATCGGTGGCTGCCCTACTGATCGGACCCTCACCGTTCACAACAACAGGGAGCCCACTGAAATGAATGGAGCGGTGTGTGTAGGGGAATTCTGGAGATAGCCAAATCCAATTTCCAGAACTCCGATAGAGATGAATGCTGTGGCAGTTCACATGCTTGACCTGCAGGGGGCTCCATGGGGTGGGGTCCCTGTTCTCGTGATTGGTTGGTGTCTGAGCGGTAGGACCCCCACCAATCTAATAGTTAGAACTTTTAACTACCGGAATACCCCTTTAAGCAAGTAGCTGATGGATCACTGCCGTATCGGCAGTTTTCGCCCTTCATATCTTTGTCCCAGATCTCTGCATAATGAGCCTCTGTTCACTGCAGAGCGTCATATAGCGTTGGCTTTTTTTGCAGTGTATGGCTGTATAGCTGAGCCAACACCTTCTGCAGGGGTGTAACTATCGCAGTAGGAGCTGCTACGTGGCCCTCACCTTCGTGGCCTGCACCTTCTTATATAGTCAAAGCCAGTGCTAGATGAGTCCAAGTGTAATGGCATCTATTAGACTGGTTTTAGAGGGATGCTGCCAAGTTACAAATGTACCCCTATCCACAGAATAGGGGTAGGAACCTGATCAATTTGGCCACAAGAATGGGGATCCCATGCCCCTGTACAAATGTAGTGGCAGGTCACATGTCCCCTACTATTCAAGCTGTTCCCTATGGGGCTGACAGGGATAGCTGCACAGAGCAGCAGCTGATATGCTTGACCTGCTGCTCCATTCATATGAAGGCCGTCCGTCATAGTGCTTGTTCCCATCAATCACATTGTGTGTGTGTATATCTATCCCTTTTAACCCCTTGGTGACCAGCCTGTTTTTGGCCTTAGTAACCTACACTTTCTTTTTCTTTCTATGGAGTTGTGTGAGGGCTTCATTTTTGCGGGACGACTTGTATTTTTCATTGGTATCCTTTTTGAGTAAATGACGCTTTTTGATTGCTTGTTACGTTTTTTCAGGGGGCAACTAAATAAATTCTTTTTTTTTTTTTTTTTTTTTTTTTTTACGGCGTTTACCGTGGTGGATAATTTTTGTGATATTTACGTAGTCCGGGTTGTTACGGACGCGGCAATACCAAACATATGGGGGAGATTTTTTTATTTTTATTTTTTTGCAATTTTTTTTCATTGAAAAGCGTATTTTTTTTCAATGGAAAAAAAAGCGTACTTTTTTATGGGATTTTTTTTTTTTTATTGAATAAATGTTTTTTATTTTGTTTACTTTTTTTTTGTACCACTTAATAGTCCCACATAGGGACTATAACAATCAGTATTCTGATTGCCTTTAAAATGCAATGCCTTATCCCTATAGTGCATTACATTTTAATGACAATGCTGTTCAGACTTTGACCAGCAGGCTGCGCCAGAGAGGCACAGCCTGCTGGTAACTACTCAAGGCTGGTCTGGGGCCTTCACAGGCCCCAGCCAACCTTCCCACACATCGGCACCTCGCGATCGCTTTTGCGGGGTGCCGATGGGAGACAGAGGGAGGCTGCTCCCTCTGTCAGCACTTTACTTGCGGCGGGCGCCATTGCCCGAAGCATGTAAAGTGTTAAACAGCCCGGATCGGCACTCCTGCTGGTCCGGGCTGTTAGAGCAGTGCTGCGGCTATCACGTGAGAGCTGGGCCCGCACTCCCCGCAGCACGGGAGATCCGTGCAGAGCTTAGACTGGGCCACCATAAAAAAGCGGCGGCCCAGCCTAAGGCCCCTTACTGACCGCCGTAAAAAGGCGTATGGGTGGTCACTAAGCGGTTAATGGATCCGTGCATGAGGGTCTTCATGACCTCTATAGCCCAAGACTGTGACTTCTACAACTGTAATGTGTCTGTCTTCTCCGCAGATTAAAGTGCCCGTATTGCCCTATGGAGCAGAGCCCAGGAGATGCCAAACAGATCTTCTTCTGAACGCGGGGGCTGGCTGCGTCCACGGCCTCCTAGATTTTTAGTGCATTTGAAGAAAGCTTGGGGAGTTTTTCCCGTATCTCCATTTATTATTAAAAGACCCAGGATCATCCTGAATTTTTGGTAAAGGCAATCCACATAGACACTGCCAAGAAGTATAATCCTGACCACAATCTAGACAGCGCCAGGGTTGAAGTCTTGTACACGTGCGTCCCAAGGACCTTCCTGTAACCTCTGTATATGGCCGCCCTCCAGCAGCGGTCAGACAATGCAGGTGTTTTTGTACTTACAAAGCAAGAGATGATGTAAACTTTTTATTATTAAAGCCCCGCCTCCCTCCCCTCCCCTTCCTTGTCCTCTTCTCCTCCTATCTCCTTGTCATCTGCTGACCGTCAATGTAGAGCAATGTCGTGAGTTCTCCTCCCCTGTATGGTGTGTGTATATAGCCAGACCGTTCTACAGAGGCGTCTAGTACAGACCATAGCTGATAAAGGATTGAAAGGATATAGACACCTTCCGGGTAATCTTCCTTCTTATGATTGCATTTTACAAATTGTGGGCTAAAAATAATTTTTTCAATTGCTCTTTATTAAAAATTGTTTGTAGTTTTTGTGATACATCTGCTTAAAATCACTGTCCCTTCTGAGTTCCATCAGCTGATGGCTCATGTGAAGCCTTATCTCTGATCTCCTGACCTCATAAACACATTTGTCATATTCTTATAAGGGCTCATGCACATGAACCTATTTTTTGCTCTTCCGTTTTTTTTAACAGGTCTGTACAGACCCATTCAATTCAATGGGGCTTGAAAAAAAACGGAAATGACTCTTTGTGCACTCAGTGTCTCACGCATGTCCGTTCCACAAAAAGAATAGAACATGCCCTAATCTTGTCCGTTTTGCGGAAAGACATTGTTACAATGGATCTGAAAAAAAACAGATGCAACACGGACATCACATAGATGTCATCCGTTTTTGTTTTTTGCGGACTGCAAAATACGTGCAGTCATGTGTATGAGCCCTACGTTTGATTATAATGAGTATTTATGAGGTCAGGAGATCAGAGATAAGGCTTCACATGAGCCATTAGCTAATGGAGAACAGGAGGGACAGTCTGCAAATAGACTGATTTTTTTTTTTTTTTTTTTTTTTTTTTTTTTTTAACCACATGTATCAGAAAAAGTGCTGAAAATTTTGAATAAAGACTAATTGAAAAAATGATTTTTAGCCTAAAATGAGTAAAATGCAATAAAAAAAAAAATTGCCCCCGAAGGTGCCCATACCCTTTAACACGTATTTTTTTGCTAAGAGAAATTGCCGTAATATCTCCATAGTTTACTTTTTATTTTTATTTTTTTTTTATGCTGTACCTAACCGAAAATGGAAAAAAAATGTAAATAAACCTGCACCGTGACTATAATTTAATAAGAGTGAGGAGCGATTTGCTGCTAAGATATAACGGAATATATTGTGCTTTTACTGAAATAAGAAATGTTTGTGTGAACAGAATATTCAATAAAAAAAAAAATATGACTTTGGTGAGTCTGGTGAGTGATTGGAGCTCCAGCCAATGACGTTTTGTCTGCTTTGTGCATCTACAATTCCAGCTAGATGTCCATACGATACCATAATTGTCAGATTGATGAGGCCTGACTCCCCTTCTAACGGTTAGACCCCCACCAATCACACAGGAAAACCACATCTAATCTCTCCCACAAATAAGGCCTCATGCACACGGCCGTTCCGTGCAGCTACTGCGACGGATCCAGACGCATTCAACTGAAATGGGTCCATGATCCGTCCTCACCGTAAAAAAATAGAACTTTTATTTTTTTTGTGGTGGGAAGGCACAGACAGAAACATCATGGAAGCCCTCCATAGTGCTTCTGTGGGGTTCCGTGCCTCCATTCTGCACTGCAGCTTTGGATTGCGGACCCATTCAAGCCGTTTGCGGGCTGCAATACGGCCAGCCAACAGCCATGTGCGTGAGGCCTAAGGCACAGTGATGAACCATGGTCACTCTTTTACACATGTATGAATGTTTTCAGCCTCCTCTATTTGAGTGACCACAAAACGGTGCCCTTCCTGCATGCCAGGTTTGCTCTTAAAGGGAGTCTGTCAGCAGTTTTGACCAAGTTAAACTACTGCAAGCACTAGGCAAGGGCTGAGGAGAGAAGGGCAGCCATATTGTGTGTGGAGCTTTTCTCATCAGGAGTGGTGTTAATAACGAGATTTTTGTGGACTCACAAATCTCTTTCTCGCTGAGTTCATTGGGGGACACAGGACCGTGGGTATAGCTGCTGTCACTAGGAGGCGACACTAAGCTGAAAAGTGTTAGCTCCTCCTGCCGGCTATACCCCCTCCAGCCAGGCGAGAGCATATCAGTTTATGCCCAAGCAGTAGGAGCAGGCGAAACAAAGGAAGAAACTGGAACAAAAGGAAAACCAATCAACCAGGACTGAGCCCTGGACCAGGTTGCTGCCTTACAGAGTTGTAAGGCAGAGGCCTGGTGGAAACGAGCCCAAGAAGCACCCACCGCCCTGGGCGCGTGATGGGCCGTGATCCGGGCAGGAGGCGTCCTGCCACGGGAGCAGTAAACCTCGGCAAGGGCGAGACGAATCCACCGGGCAATCGTCACCTTGGAAGCTACCAAGCCCTTGCGGGGACCTTTGGGCAGAACGAACAGGGAATCTGTGTGGCGAAAGGAGTCCGAGGCGGATAAATAGATCCGAAGAGCCCGGACTACGTCTAGGCTGTGAAGAGCATGTTCCTTGGGATGAACGGGCGAGGGGCAAAAGGACGGAAGGACGATGTCTTCATTGACGTGAAAGGCAGAAACTACCTTCGGTAGGAAGCAAGGTACCGGACGGAGAACCGCCTTGTCCTGGTGCAGGATAAGAAAAGGTTCCCTGCAAGCCAGAGCCGCCAGCTCCGAAACTCGCCTGATGGAGGTTATTGCTACCAGAAAGGCTACCTTCCGTGAGAGGAAGCAAAGGGAGACCCTGTCGAGGGGTTCGAAGGGAGCAGTTTGAAGGGAACCAAGAACCAGGTTCAGGTCCCAAGGTGGCAAGGGAGGGCGATAGGGAGGAATGGTATGAGCTACACCTTGGAGGAAGGTCTTGATTGGGCCCATACGTGCTAGCCGCTTTTGATAGAAGACGGACAGCGCAGGCACCTGTCCCTTGAGTGAGCTAAGGCCCATCCCGGAATCCAAACCTTTCTGTAAAAAAGAAAGAACTGTGGGAAGAGAGAAACTGAGGGGAGGCAGGGTACGATCCCCGCAGAAACGGAGGAGGGATTTCCAAGTTCTGTAGTAAATCTTGGAGGACGTAGGCTTTCGTGCTTTAATCATTGTCCGAATAACCGCTTCTGAGAATCCACGCCTCTTTAGAATGTAGGTTTCAATAGCCGCGCCGTTAAACGCAGCGATCGTAAATGCTGATGGAAGACGGGTCCCTGGGAGAGGAGGTCGTCTCTGAGGGGAAGGGGCCATGGAGCGTCTCCTAGAAGGAGTATGAGGTCCGAGTACCACGCTCATCGGGGCCAATCCGGAGCAATGAGAATGGTCGGAATGCCCTCCTGCTTGATTCTGCGAAGTATCTGGGGCAGAAGAGGAATGGGAGGGAAGACATACAGGAACGAGAAGCCCTCCCAAGGGGCTACTAGTGCATCAACTGCGTAGGCCTGTGGGTCCCGTGTCCGAGATAGGAAGTCTACTTCCGGACGACCCCCAACGGAGACATATGGCGTCGAAGATCTCTGGGTGCAGGGACCACTCCCCCGTGTCCACCATCTCTCGACTGAGGTAATCCGCCGTCCAGTCCTCCACACCCGGGATGTGTACCGCAGAAATGGAGGGGACGTGACGTTCCGCCCACAGAAGGATCTTGGTCACTTCCAACATCGCCGCGCGGCTGCGGGTCCCTCCTTGGTGGTTGATGTATGCTACTGCCATGGCATTTTCCGATTGGATCCTGACCGGAGATCCCTTCAGTCGGGGGGTCCAGTGAAGTAGGGACAGATGAATGGCTCGCAGTTCTAGAATATTGATGGACAGTTTGGACTCCGACAGAGACCATTTCCCCTGAACCATCCAGGGCGGGGGGAAACCCCCCCCCAACCCAGAAGACTGGCGTCGTTGTTAATGACCGTCCAAGAGATTGGCCGGGAGTCAGAGCTGGAGCCGTAAGCCACCACACTAGGGACGACCGTACCCTGGGGGGAAGGGAGATTGGGCGGTTTAGGGAGTCTGGTGACTTGTCCCAGGCCAACAGAATCGCCTGTTGAAGTGGGCAAGTGTGAAACTGAGCGAACAGGACTGCCTCGAAGGAGGCAACCAGAGTTCCCAGTACCTGCATGCAAAAACGGATTGTGGACAGAGGACGACGGTGGAGGAGACGGACAGAGCTCTGTAGAGATCTACTCTTTTGGGGGGGGGGAGTCTGATCGACTCTGTATCCGAGTCGAGTGTCATTCCCAGGAAAGTTATCTGTCTGCTGGGAAGGAGGGATGACTTAAAATGAACTAACCAGTCGAACCGAGACAGAGCTTCCACGGTGATGTCGAGGCTTTCCCTGTTCTGATCAAAGGTGGGCGCTTTGACCAGAATATCGTCCACATACGGGATTAGGACGATACCGCAGGAGTGCCAGGAAGGAGGCCAGAACCTTGGTGAAAACATGCGGGGCGGTTGCCAGTCCGAAGGAGAGGGCCACAAATTGATAGTGGTTCTTTCCTACTGCGAAGCGGAGGAAACGCTGGTGCGAATGGGCGATGAGAATGTGCAAGTACGCGTCCTGAATATCCACTGAGGAAAGAAATTCGCCTTGCTCCAGGGTAGCCACTACAGAGCATAAGGACTCCATCCTGAAGCGCTGGAGTCTGACGAAACGATTCAGCAGTTTGAGGTCCAGGATTGGACGGACGGATCCCTCCTTTTTGGGAACTACGAAAAGGTTTAAATAAAAACCCCTGAAGTGTTCCGCTGGGGGAACTGGTGTGATTACCCCCTGTGTGTCAAGTTTCTGCAGAGCCTGAAAAAAGGCGGTCGACCGGCCAGGATCCTTGGGCGGCTGGGACGGAAAGAAACGATCTGGTGGATGGGAGGCAAACTCGATTTTGTAACCCGATATTACAATCTCAAGAGCCCAGGCGTCGGAGATGTGGGCCCGCCAAACCTCCTGAAAGAGAAGGAGACGTCCCCCCACCCGCTGGGGTGGGGGCGCTCCATCATGCGGAGGACTGTTTGTTGCCAGAGGAACTGGCAGACTGGGTACGGGGGCGCCATGAAGGTTGAGGCTTAAAGGAAGGCTTCTTTCTCTGTTCCTGTGAGGAGGTACCCAAGCCTGTCTTTGTCGCAGTGCGCGTGCTGGAGAAACGGCGAAAGGACTGGAACCTGGAATTGGAAGGCTTGGGGGCGTCTGGGTTTATTTTGAGGAAGGTGGGTGCTTTTACCACCAGTGGCCTCGGAGATAATTTCATCCAGTCTGGTACCGAAAAGCCGTGAGCCTGAAAAGAGGAGCCTCATAAGGGAACGCTTGAAGGACGAATCAGCTGTCCAGACCTTCGACCATACTTTGCGACACATGGCTACATTAAGGGCTGAAGCATGAGCGACTAAGGTGCTCGCATCCAGGGAGGCCTCACAGAGGTATTTGCCTGCTTGGGAAATTTGGAGTGCTAGGGCCTGAAGTTCCTCCAGGGGCAGGTCCGACGAGATGTCCTGGTGTAATCGGAGTGCCCATTCAGAGACCGCCTTAGCCAGCCAAGCGGATGCGAAAATGGGGCGGAGTGCGGAGCCACACGCAGCGAAGGCTGATTTGGAAAAGGACTCCAGGCGGCGATCCACTGGGTCTTGAAGGGACGACCCATCTGCTACTGGAATGGCCATGTGTTTGGAGAGACGCGCCACAGGTGGATCTACCTTGGGGGGCGCTGACCATTTGTCCACCGAGGTGGTTGGAAAGGGATAGAGCAAATCGAGTCGTTTTGACGCGGTAAAGCGCCAATCCGGATGGACGATTTAGCAATGACAGCAGAGAAGTCGTCATGCAGGGGAAATACCTTGGGGGTGTGTTTGGATCGAAGGAAGGATACCCCCTGCTGACCAGAGGACGAGGACTCGTCCTGGATCTGGAAGGTATCACAGACGGCTGTGACTAGGCTGTCGACCATGGACGCCATCTTAGATGACTGGTCTGGGTCTATATCAGACCCCGAATCAGGGATCTCTCCTTCAGAAAGTGCCTCACTCGGGAGGGAGGACACCTCAGAGCGCGACCTGGGAGGTGGCGGTGAGATAGATGCCTCAGAGGAGGACGAATGACCTGTTCTGGGCCGTTTGCAGGAGGTTCTACCCCTAGGCTGGCTGCTAGCGGAGGGTGTAGATTGTGCAGGTGGCGTATGGTCGACCAAACGACCCATGAGAGTGAGGGTGGTTTGGGACACTTGATAAATCTGCCACTGCCTGGGACAGGGCTTGAGCCCAGTCCGGTTCCACACGGTCAGGTGAGAATTGCGGCTGCTCGGGCAGGGGAGCTGGTTTGGGTGCACGGCATGCTGCGCAGAAGGGGTCCAATTGGCCACGTGGGAATTTGAGAGCACACTTAGCACAGGCATAGTGTGTGGGAGCTGAAAGCGGACAGGGGTCAGCCGTGGGCTCGGACATGGCCAGTATGGAAAAGGGGGAGGGCTGGAGGGAGGATAGTCTGTCCTACCAGGAAAATGGCGGCAGGAGGAGGTCCAGCTGAGTCCAGGCGATTCCCAAGGTCCTGCTGTCCCCCAAGGAGCGTCTGCAGGGAGGTGGAGATCACCACGCGGGAAGTTTGACTCCTCCCATGGGTTGTCCGGCGGGAAGACAGAAAACCCCGCCCCCGGGGGAGGTCCGGAAGAGATGCGGCCTAGTAAGGCCCAAAGCCGGGGGCTAGATTAGTGTGCGGTGGTGGAGGGGGGCTGGAGGAGGGGGTGTGATACTTACCCACTGTGGCTGGAGAAGTCACTTACCCACCTTCTGCCTTCACCCTCCATGAATAGCCCAGCAGGGTCACCTCTTCAGACGCTGGCACAGGAGTGGCAGGAGTCTGGGGAGAGAGGGACTTGTGATTACAGGTGACCCCCTATGCTGGTGGGAAGCAGGGGAGCATTGCTGCCCTGGTCCACTTTTCTTCTTGGGGGAACTGGGCAGGGAGGGGGTCCGACCCTGGCCAGGTGTCCGCGGGGAACAGGGAGGCTAGGCGACCCTGTTCCTCCTGTAGGAAAGGATAGAATAAAGTAAAAAAAAATAAATAAAAATGATGAATAACCCTGCAGTGCAGGGACGTCTGCCTCCTACGACACTAAGCTAAAAACTGATATGCTCTCTCCTGGCTGGAGGGGGTATAATCGGCAGGAGGAGCTAACACTTTTCAGCTTAGTGTCGCCTCCTAGTGGCAGCAGCTATACCCACGGTCCTGTGTCCCCCAATGATACGAGTGAGAAATGAAGTCTTATTCTGCTCTCTGAGGCAGAGCTTCCCTGTGAAGTGCTCTCTGCATTAAAGGGAACCTGTCATCTCCGAAAACCCCCCTGAACTAGAGTAAGCGGTGTATAGTGTAAGTGATGCTGAATCTGAATATGTATGTTTTATCTTCATACTCAACTCCATTCTGACGTTGTGCTCCCACAAACCAGCAGTAAAATGCACTCAGAGGACTCCATTGCTCATTGACATAATGGAGAGGACTCAAAGAAGAGTCCGCTCAATGCATTTTACTGCAGGTTTGTGGGAGCACAGCGTCGGAATGGAAGTGAGTATGAAGATAAAACTTACATATTCGGATTCAGCATCACTTACACTATACATCTCTTACTCTGCTTCATAACCCTTGGTGACAGCTGTAGCTTCTAACAAGGAGACCGCTATGGCTGTCTCTCAGAGGGGAAGTGGCTGAATACAGAAAACACTTCACAGGGAAGCTCCTCCTTCTGGGCACTTTACAGAACAGAATATGGCAGAATGAAACCTCATATTAAACGTTCAGGAGCTGAAAGGGCTTTTCCGTTATTGGGTGGGGGGGAATGTCAGCATCTTCAGTGGTTTAAATAAATAAATAAATTAAATAAATATAAATATATAGATAGATAGATATAGAAGATCCTATATATATATATATATATATATATATATACCGTATATATATATATAAAGGGTCTTCATGACCTCTGTAGCCCACGACTGTGACTTCTACAACTGTAATGTGTCTGTCTTCTCCGCAGATTAAAGTGCCCGTATTGCCCTATGGAGCAGAGCCCAGGAGATGCCGAACAGATCTTCTTCTGAACGCGGGGGCTGGCTGCGTCCGCGGCCTCCTAGATTTTTAGTGCATTTGAAGAAAGCTTGGGGAGTTTTTCCCGTATCTCCATTTATTATTAAAAGACCCAGGATCATCCTGAATTTTTGGTAAAGGCAATCCACATAGACACTACCAAGAAGTATAATCCTGACCACAATCTAGACAGCGCCAGGGTTGAAGTCTTGTACATGTGCGTCCCAAGGACCTTCCTGTAACCTCTGTATATGGCCGCCCTGCAGCAGCGGTCAGACAATGCAGATGTAGAAGATGGAGAACCCCTTTAAGTCCAAGCTATATAAATATACACATATAATGCAGTGTGGCACAAAAATGTAATTTCTCATTTCTGGTGACCACACGTTAACCGTTTGCCTATTTTTAGAAGCCGCTCCCTTCCTTTCTTCTCTATACATGGTGATGGTAACCAGCTCGTGCACTTCTCCTTTTACCAGCAGATTACACAGATGAATGCTGTACTTGTGGGGAAGACTCCTTTCTTACTCTTCTTTCCCACAGACAGCCAGGAGTTAAGGCTGAAGCATTGCTAGGGGTGGATAAAGTGGTCACTAGAGATGAGCGAACGTGCTCGAAACGAGCACTGTACCGCTCGGCTCCCCTGCGCTAGCATGGGCGCCGGCAGCCGCTTTCTTCCTCAGGAGGACGGAAGTGGCTGCCAGCGCCCATGCTAGCGCAGGGGAGCCGAGCGGTACAGTGCTCGTTTCGAGCACGTTCGCTCATCTCTAGTGGTCACCGTTTTCCTCTTAGTTTGGAGAGCTGCACAAGTGCACAAAATTGTTGGTACCCTTCCGTTAAAGAAAGAAAAACTCACAATGGTCACAATAAAACAATAAAATAAAAATGTACTGAATTCTGGTTCAACAGAATAATTTATAAAACATTTAATTAACATGGTCTGGACAAAAATGATGGCACCTTGAACTTAATATTTTGTTGCAGAACCTTTTGAAGCAATCACTACAATGAAGAGGTTTCTGTAACTCTCAATGAGACTTCTGCACCTGTCCACAGGTATTTTGGCCCACTCCTCGTGAGCAAACTGCTCCAGCCGCCTCAAGTTTGAAGGGTGAATTCTCCAGACTGCATGTCTTAGCTCCTTCTACAGATGTTTAATAGGATGTAGATCAGGGCTCATAGAAGGCCACTTCAGAATAGTCCACTGCTTTGCTCCTCGTCAGTCCTAGATGTTTTTAGCTGTTGGAGGACCTGTGACTTGTGACTGAGACACTGGGCAGCACGTTTCTCTCCAGAAAGCCTTGATAGTCTTGAGATTTCATTGAACACTGCACAGATTCAAGACACCCTGTGCTAGATGCTGTAAAGCATCCCCAAAATATAACCGAGCCATAACCATGGTAGGTACAATGTGATTTTCATTGCATACTCCATTTTTTAATCTGTGAACATAGAGCTGATGTGACACGCAAAACAGCTACAGTTTTGTTTCATCTGTCCAATGGACATTCTCCCAGAATCTCTGTGTCTTGTCAACATGCATCTTGGCAAATTCCAGTCTCACTTCTTATGATTT
Source organism: Rhinella marina (assembly GCA_900303285.1). Taxonomy (NCBI): domain Eukaryota; kingdom Metazoa; phylum Chordata; class Amphibia; order Anura; family Bufonidae; genus Rhinella; species Rhinella marina. Next base: position 26,984 of record ONZH01004952.1, read on the forward strand.
GCTTTCAACAGTGGTTTCCTCCTCAGACGTCTTCCATTAAGTCCACTTTGGGTAAGACAGCGATGGATGGTCCGATCTGACACTGATGTACCTGGACCTTGGAGTCCACCTCTAATCTCTTAGGAAGTTGTTCTGGGCTCTTCGGTTACTATTCCTATTATACATCTCCTCAATTTGTCATCAATTTTCCTCTTGTGCCCACGTCCAGGGATGTTGGCTACAGTCCCATAGACCTTAAACTTCTGAATAATATATGCAACTGTAGTAACAGGAACATCAAGCTGTTTGGTGATGGTCTTATATCCTTTACCTTTAACATTTTGGTCTATAATTGTCTTTCTAATCTCCTGAGACAACTCTCTCCTTACCTTTCTTTGGTCCATGTTCACTGTGGTACACACCATGATACCAAACAGCCCAGTGACTACCTTTCCCACTTTCAATAGGCAGACTGACTGATTACAAGTTAGAAGACACCTGTGATGCTAATTACATGACGCACCTTAGTTTAACTTGTCCCTATGGTCAAATTATTTTCAAGCTTTTCTAGGGGAACCATCATTTTTGTCCAGACCAGTTTCATTAGTTGTTTTAGAAATGATTCTGTTGAACCACAATTCAAAAGCAAGGTCTGATTTTCATTAGTTGATTTTCAGTACGTTTTATTCATTATTACTTTTGTCAGTTTCAAGTTATTTCAGTGACCATTGTGGGTTTTTCTTTCTTTACCGGAAAGGTTCAACAGTTTTGCCCATGTGTCTATCTATCTATCTCATATCTATCTATCTATCTATCTATCTATCTATCTATCTATCTATCTATCTATCTACAAATCCAAGGAATGAGGCAGCACACCAGGCTTGTGAAAAAGTAGTGGATTTTTTATTCCTGCTACGTTTCAGCCCTGCTCAATGGGGCCATTGTCAAGCAAGTAAGGAGTGCCAGCGGTTGAATGTAACCAGCATCCAACAATATAAAAAAGAATAAAACCGCAGCACATCCAAAATGTGAATGAAGTGATGTCCTTTATTCACCCATGCGACGTTTCGGTCCGCTTACTGGGACCGTTCTCAAACGTTCTTGAGAACGGTCCCAGTAAGCAGACCGAAACGTCGCATGGGTGAATAAAGGACATCACTTCATTCACATTTTGGATGTACTGCGGTTTTATTCTTTTTTATCTATCTATCTATCCTTAATCTATTTGTCTATCTAATATCTATCTATTTGCCTATCTGTCTTTCAGTATTTACTATCTATCTAATATCTATCTATCTATCTATCTATCTAATATCTATCTATCTATCTATCTATCTATCTATCTATCTATCTATCTATCTATCTATCTATCTATCTTCTTAATTATTAAATTCAGTTAGTCTTCAAATAGGTATTTATGTCCCAGAAACTGAAGAGGAAAGGCCTTTGGCACAAATGAAATAGACCCCAAAATGGTGTGAATGGAAAACAAAAAGTAAAAAAAACAACTCAACTTATCAGTTTATTGATATAAAGAACTGTACACACATCCCTGTACAATATCTCAGTCGCCTTGTACATAAAGTGCGGCTCATGCACAGGTGCAGCAGCGTGACCCAGTTGTACAAGCCGCAGCGAGAGGCTGCCGTTACCTACCGGGTATAGCATGGTACCGTTCAGTCACTGGCAAGAAACATCTTTTACATTAGTATGTCAACTGATGCAAATGGAAAAGGTTAAAGGGGAGGTTACTGTGGGACATTTATCATCAGTCTTAAAGGGGTTGTCTGGTTTGGAAATGTTTTTGTTTTTTTTAATTCTGAGTGGAGAGAGGCTACAAAGAGAGGTTTCTTATATATAAAGCATTGTAACAGTCCCCAACAGGGCTCATATTCACATTGTCTGATTTGGACTTTCAGAAAGGTCCCTTGGCAATATGATCACAAAGGGTCCCCGTGTTGTGACTCCCAGCGATCACCTGTGATCTGTGGGGAAATCTGGCAATGAGTGTTTAATTTCCCTGCAGATCAAGCATTACACAGTGCTAATTAAAATCTAATATAGGACAGGACAAGTCCTCCAGAGCAAGGAACACTCTTTGTAACCGTTTTCACCTTTGGCCTGAAAAAGAAGACTTAGGAGTCACTAATAGTAGACAGCCCTTTTAAAGGGGTTGTCCCACGAAAAATAGTCTACATTTTTCAAACCAGCTCCTGCATCTGAATTCTTTTGTAATCGCCTGTAAATAAAAATGTATTAAAGCTACTGAATTATTCAATCAAATCTAGATGTATAGCGCCATCTGCTGTTGGTTCTTTTTCTAATTTCTCAGTGAGGTGGACGCACATGCTCGTTTCCATCCGGCAGCAGAAGGACAACCCCACTGAGCTGCCAGCTTAATAAACCTAGTGGAGCAATTGTATCAATGAATGTTGACAGCTGTGGATCCATGTGAGGTACAGGGCTGGTTCTAGCTTTGTTAGAAAGAGATTATCATGTGCTATATGATGTTTGGTTTTCATTTTTTACATTAATCATGGGAGAACCCCTTTAAAAACACCAATTAAGTTATTATATTTATGGCATGTGGGAAGAAACCCACAGAAACAGTAGAAGATACAAACTCCATGCAGATGTTCTTCTCACTCAGAACCAAACCCAGGACTAGAAGGTAAGAGGGTTAACCACTAAGCTGCTAATTCATGTATACATGCCCATAATACACCTGTATGAGGCCAGCTAGCAAATAGAGGTCTGTACAATTGGCTAACATGGTGTGACATCTTACTAAAGTTAAGCCCTCTCTATCTCTAAAATGTCACCCAGACTAGAGAATATCAGTAGACCATATCTAGTATTGTCTCCTAACGCATGATTGCCACAGCCAGAAATATAGATTTGTCAATAAGCAGTTTATTTCTAGGATTCCTGGAGAAATGAGTACTTGTCATGTAGAGGAGCAGAGCAAGGCTTTATGGAACAGGTGGCCATTTGGCTATGACGTATTGGTGGCATCGTGGACAAGCAGAAAGTCTGCAGAGGAAGCAATGAGTTCATGATGTCCACTACATGTGTCTGTTTGGTATATTCATTTTACCATTTTTCTCATCCATGGGTCTGTAAAAAAATAAATAAATTGCAATAAGAGAAGGATTAATGGTCATCAGATTCATTAGATGTTAAATCTGCCGCAGGAGGAGTGGTAAGTGCTCTTCAAACATGAGCTAAAGTCTGTCCGTCACTACTTTATGATGCCCTCAGTGAGCAGTCAGCATATGGTTGATGACAGGTTACTCTTAAATAGGGTTACCAAAAACGGGCGTCCTCTTCAGATTTTGAAGGTTTTTCTGAGCAAAATTTGTGCAGTACATAAGGTGATGTAGGTTAGTGAAGGGTTTAATGATGGAATACCTGGTGGTCTAGGGCAGTGAAAGCATTCCTCACCTGTCAAATCTGTCAATCTGGTGCCAGTACTCAGTTGGTCCGAGTACCAGGCAATCTCAGTTTATTGTTCCTGTAAGGATGACCTACCATACATACACATGACCGCTGCAACCAATCACAGACCTCTGTTGTGACACTAACATTTATTGTCTGGACTGCAAGACATGTAAACACATGCAGTCAGGGACCACGGCAGAGATGCTGGATTTGTCAGGTAATGTTGGTTTGTTATTTTAAAACATTTCTTGCAGGTACAATCATGTATTATATTTTTGGAAAACCCCTTTAATTATATCATACAGGGCAGTCTAGGGCAGAGAATCTAACATTCCTGGTGGTCTAAGACAGAGAAAGGTTTAATGCTGACATCCCTATTGGGCCTAGAGGAGTGAAAGAATTAATGCTAACATTTCAGTCTAGGGTAGTGAAGGGTTCGTTTTAACATTCCTGGTGATCAAAAGTAATGAAGGGGTTAATGCTATTATCTATGGTCATCTAGGGCAATGATGAGATTCAAGGGGTTTTCCAGTAATAATTACATTTTACCTATTGCTCACAGCCTACCTCCTGAAACAGAAGATTCATACTCTGCTACAGGTCATGTGCTCTGCTGCAGCCAACCACTGGCTCCGGTGGTGATGTGCTGTGGCCACATGACTGCTGAAGCCAATATTGGCTGCAGCAGAACACCTGACCATGCTCATGCAGTGCCATATGTACATACTGCAGGGACCAGAAGATGAAGACAGCAGAGGCAGCACAGAGGTGCGGAGCCGCAGGGAGCAGGTAAATATGAATATTCTTCAGGAGGCAAGCTGTGAGCATTAGGTAATATGTAATTATTACTGGAAAACCCCTTTAACACAACTATCACTGGTGGTCTAAAGTAATTTAGGAATTAATGCTAACATTTCTAGTAATCTTGGGTAGTGAAGGATTAATATTAGCATCCTTAGTGGTCTAGGATAATTTAGGAATTAATGCTAAAATTCCTGGTAATCTTGGGTAGTGAAGGGTTAATATTAACATAATATATTATGTTAATATAATCCCTGGTGGTGTAGATTAATGATGGATTAATATTAACATCCCTGGTGGTTTAGGGTAATAACGGATTAATATTAATATCCCTGGTGGTGTAGAGTAATAACAGATTAATATTAACATCCCTGGTGGTGTAGAGTAATAACGGATTAATATTAACATCCCTGGTGGTTTAGAGTAATAACGGATTAATATTAACATCCCTGGTGGTGTAGAGTAATAACGGATTAATATTAACATCCCTGGTGGTTTAGGGTAATAACGGATTAATATTAACATCCCTGGTGGTGTAGAGTAATAACGGATTAATATTAACATCCCTGGTGGTGTAGAGTAATAACGGATTAATATTAACATCCCTGGTGGTGTAGAGTAATAACGGATTAATATTAACATCCCTGGTGGTTTAGGGTAATAACGGATTAATATTAACATCCCTGGTGGTGTAGAGTAATAACAGATTAATATTAACATCTCTGGTGGTGTAGAGTAATAACGGATTAATATTAACATCCCTGGTGGTGTAGAGTAATAACGGATTAATATTAACATCCCTGGTGGTATAGAGTAATAACAGATTAATATTAACATCCCTGGTGGTGTAGGATAATGATGGATTAATATTAACATCCCTGGTGGTTTAGGGTAATGATGGATTAATATTAACATCCCTGGTGGTTTAAGGTAATGATGGATTAATATTAACATCCCTGGTGGTGTAGAGTAATAACGGATTAATATTAACATCCCTGGTGGTGTAGAGTAATAACGGATTAATATTAACATCCCTGGTGGTGTAGAGTAATAACGGATTAATATTAACATCCCTGGTGGTTTAGAGTAATAACGGATTAATATTAACATCCCTGGTGGTGTAGAGTAATAACGGATTAATATTAGCATCCCTGGTGGTTTAGGGTAATAACGGATTAATATTAACATCCCTGGTGGTGTAGAGTAATAACGGAATAATATTAACATCCCTGGTGGTGTAGAGTAATAACGGATTAATATTAACATCCCTGGTGGTGTAGAGTAATAACGGATTAATATTAACATCCCTGGTGGTTTAGGGTAATAACGGGTTAATATTAACATTCCTGGTGGTGTAGAGTAATAACGGATTAATATTAACATCCCTAGTGGTGTAGGATAATGATGGATTAATATTAACATCCCTGGTGGTGTAGAGTAATAACGGATTAATATTAACATCACTGATGGTGTAGGATAATGATGGATTAATATTAACATCCCTGGTGGTGTAGGGTAATGATGTATTAATATTAACATCCCTGGTGGTTTAGGGTAATGATGGATTAATATTAACATCCCTAGTGGTATAGAGTAATAACAGATTAATATTAACATCCCTGGTGGTATAGAGTAATAACAGATTAATATTAACATCCCTGGTGGTTTAGGGTAATGATGGATTAATATTAACATCCCTGGTGGTGTAGGGTAATGATGGATTAATATTAACATCCCTGGTGGTATAGAGTAATGACAGATTAATATTAACATCCCTGGTGGTATAGAGTAATAACGGATTAATATTAACATCCCTGGTGGTGTAGAGTAATAACGGATTAATATTAACATCCCTGGTGGTGTAGAGTAATAACGGATTAATATTAACATCCCTGGTGGTGTAGGATAATGATGGATTAATATTAACATCCCTGGTGGTATAGAGTAATAACGGATTAATATTAACATCCCTGGTGGTGTAGGGTAATGATGGATTAATATTAACATCCCTGGTGGTGTAGAGTAATAACGGATTAATATTAACATCACTGGTGGTGTAGGATAATGATGGATTAATATTAACATCCCTGGTGGTATAGAGTAATAACGGATTAATATTAACATCCCTGGTGGTGTAGAGTAATAACAGATTAATATTAGCATCCCTGGTGGTATAGAGTAATAACAGATTAATATTAACATCCCTGGTGGTGTAGAGTAATAACAGATTAATATTAGCATCCCTGGTGGTATAGAGTAATAACAGATTAATATTAACATCCCTGGTGGTGTAGAGTAATAACAGATTAATATTAGCATCCCTGGTGGTATAGAGTAATAACGGATTAATATTAACATCCCTGGTGGTGTAGAGTAATAACGGATTAATATTAACATCCCTGGTGGTGTAGGATAATGATGGATTAATATTAACATCCCTGGTGGTGTAGAGTAATAACGGATTAATATTAACATCACTGGTGGTGTAGGATAATGATGGATTAATATTAACATCCCTGGTGGTATAGAGTAATAACGGATTAATATTAACATCCCTGGTGGTATAGAGTAATAACAGATTAATATTAACATCCCTGGTGGTGTAGAGTAATAACAGATTAATATTAGCATCCCTGGTGGTATAGAGTAATAACAGATTAATATTAACATCCCTGGTGGTGTAGAGTAATAACAGATTAATATTAGCATCCCTGGTGGTATAGAGTAATAACGGATTAATATTAACATCCCTGGTGGTGTAGAGTAATAACGGATTAATATTAACATCCCTGGTGGTGCATCGTTATTAAGGCAACTGAATGGCAGTGTCATTTGGCCAACATATGGCACATAATTATGTATGTATGATATTTGTGTTCTGTTTGACAGTACATCTAACTGGGGGTCGGGTGGTGGGGTGATGTTTAAAACAGGCTACTAATCTACATAATGGTTGTCCTGTTTCTTGGTCCATAGGTTACATTTTGTTTCTCCCCTCTTAATGAGGGACGTGCAATATGAGAAAGAGTGGTCCGAAATGTAAAGGCAAAAATGAAATCATTTTTCCTGTAGTCATGTTGTAGAAATGAAACTTACCAGTGGTTTGGCTGTTTTTCTGTTTGTGGGATGGCTGAAATCCACAACCCATATATTTTGTAATGCCAGTGGAAGACAATACTGACCACAACTGCTTGTATAGTCAAAGTGGACTTTCCACCAGTAATAAGGTTTTAACTTCTGCCTCAGTGTTTCTATATCCTACCAGGTAGTTGTGGAGATGTTCACCTACAAACCAGGCAAACTGTGCCTTTTTAATCAGCACACTTTTTAATTTTCACATTTTACTATAATTTTTAAAGAGATTTTCCCGAGATATTTTAACTGATGACCTGCCCTCTGGTGCAGACGCATAGCTTAAGGTTCATGGGTCCTGGTGCAAGAGTTCAGCTTGGCTCCCCTTCCCTCAGTGCTTTCTGGCAAGGGGCAGGGGTGCACCTAGCACTTTAGAAATGGCAGCCCCATGCCAAATTCTCAACCTAACCCCTTCCTGTCAGAGGCACATATCAGACCTCATATCAGACCCCCATGTCAGACTTCAAATCAGAACCCCATATCAAACCTGAGATAAGACCCCATCAAACATCCATGTGAAACCCCCATATCAGACCTCAGATCAGATCCGCTTTAGACCTTCATGTCAGACCCCTATTTTAGACCTCAGATCAGACCCCTGTTAGACCTACATGTCAGAACCCCATATCAGACCTCAGATCATGACCGTTAGACCTCGATGTTAGGCCCCCATGTCAGACCCAAAATAAATACATTATCTTACCTCTCCTGCTCCACTGCTACTCTGCAGATCCGACGGTCTCTCCTGCAGTCACTGATCCCTAGTCTTTTCTGGGTCACTGCACTGTGACCTGACTCCATACAGCATCAGGTTATAGTGCACGCATTATGTCCTGACATAGTACGTAGTCAGAACAGTGCAGTGCGGGCCTGGAGAAGACCAGAGAGGGGTGAGTACAGTGCTCTGATCCCCATAACTCCTACAGACCATAATGGAAGCGTTCACTAGTATTCCCTTTTTTAAGATGGACAACGTCATTTAAAGGGGTTGTCTCACCTTACAAAATGGCTGCCAGAATGCCCAACTTGTCAATAGAAACCACTTCCTAATATAGGTCCTTTAGCCAAACTTCCTTCTTTTGGCTAAATTCTTCATTATTCTACCCCTTTATTCATTGCTCGTTGTCAGGGGTTACGGCCACCTCTGCAATCTAGCTGCGGTGGCCGCTCTTGCGCACCGCCAGACATGCCTCTGTCCTCTGTGGTGGCCGGGATCACGGGAGCGCGCATAGGCACTCGTATACACCAGTTCCCATCCCGGCCACCTCACATCAACGCTGATATTCTGTGTAGAACTGCTTTAGGGCATGCGCAGTAGCCCTGAGCTTTTCTACACAGCTACTTCCCCACAGCTGTTAGCTGCTCACACTCGCTCTGGATATAGCAAACTGTCATCACGTGACTGACGACAAGTAATAAACTTGCAGGGCTTGCGTTTTAGCCCTGAAAGTTTATTACTCAGCAAGGCACAAGGATCGCGGCGATAACAGTGTGCACTTGCACACGAACTACTAGCTGTGGGAACACGCAGGCACAGGTTTGCCTGTGCCATCAATCATAGTGAAGTATCCTCCCCCAACAGGCAGCAGTTAGTTCAGGGCTGGGGAACAGCACCAGCCTTGAACTGCTGAGTTGAAACAACCCCTTTAAAGTGAAAAATATGGAAATTTGCGGTGCACCACTTGCCTCTGTGGACCCCCCTAGCTTAGGGTCCCGGTCACAATTGTAACCACGGCGGCCCCTATAACTATGTCACTGCTCTGGTGACTTCTCAAACAGCTGATCAGCGAGGGTCCCAGGTGCCAGACCCCAACCGATTATATAATGATGACCTATCCAAAGGATAGGTTATCAGTATAAATCTTCCGGAAAACTCTTTTAAAGGGTTAATTGTAACATCCTTGGTGGTCTAGGGCAGCAAGGGCATTAAATCTTACATGCCAAGTGTTCTAGGGTTGTGAAGAGATTAATGATAATATTCCTGCCAGTTAATTGGTTGGTCATGTTGGGAGGTGTATAGTAGTATCATATTATTGTCATGTCCAGTGGTCAGTCATGTTGGGAGGTGTATAGTATTGTATTAAGGTCATGTCCAGTGGTCGGTCATGTTGGGAGGTGTATAGTAGTATTGTACTATGGACATGTCCAGTGGTCAGTCATGTTGGGAGGTGTATTGTATTATGGTCGTGTCCAGTGGTCAGTCATGTTGGGAGGTGTATAGTATTGTATTAAGGTCATGTCCAGTGATCGGTCATGTTGGGAGGTGTATAGTATTGTATTATGGACATCTCCAGTGGTTGGTCATGTTGGGAGGTGTATAGTAGTATTGTATTATGGTCATGTCCAGTGATCGGTCATGTTGGGAGGTGTATAGTATTGTATTATGGTCATGTCTAGTGGTCAGTCATGTTGGGAGGTGTATAGTATTGTATTATGGTCATGTCTAGTGGTCAGTCATGTTGGGAGGTGTATAGTATTGTATTATGGTCATGTCTAGTGGTCAGTCATGTTGGTAGGTGTATAGTAGTATTGTACTATGGACATCTCCAGTGGTCGTCATGTTTGGAGGTGTATAGTAGTATTGTATTATGGTCATGTCCAGTGGTCAGTCATGTTGGGAGGTGTATAGCATTGTATTATGGTCATGTCCAGTGGTCAGTCATGTTGGGAGGTGTATAGTAATATTATATTGTGCTCATGTGATGTCCAATGGCCGGTCATGTTTGGAGGTGTATAGTAGTATTATATTATGGTCATACCCAGTGGTGAGTCATGTTGGGAGGTGTATAGTAGTATTGTATTATGGTCATGTCCAGTGGTCAGTCATGTTGGGAGGTGTATAGTAGTATTGTATTAAGGTCATGTCCAGTGGTCAGTCATGTTGGGAGGTGTATAGTAGTATTGTATTAAGGTCATGTCCAGTGGTCAGTCATGTTGGGAGGTGTATAGTAATATTATATTATGGTCATATCCAGTGGTCAGTCATGTTGGGAGGTGTATAGTAATATTATATTGTGCTCATGTGATGTCCAGTGGTCAGTCATGTTGGGAGGTGTATAGTAGTATTATATTATGGTCATATCCAGTGGTCAGTCATGTTGGGAGGTGTATAGTAATATTATATTGTGCTCATGTGATGTCCAGTGGTTGGTCATGTTGGGAGGTGTATAGTATTGTATTAAGGTCATGTCTAGTGGTCAGTCATGTTGGGAGGTGTATAGTATTGCATTATGGTCATGTCTAGTGGTCAGTCATGTTGGGAGGTGTATAGTAATATTGTATTATGGTCATGCCTAGTGGTCAGTCATGTTGGGAGGTGTATAGTAATATTATATTGTGCTCATGTGATGTCCAGTGGCCGGTCATGTTTGGAGGTGTATAGTAGTATTGTATTATGGACATGTCTAGTGGTCAGTCATGTTGGAAGGTGTATAGTTGTATTATATTATGGACATGTCTAGTGGTCAGTCATGTTGGAAGGTGTAGTATTTTATGTATCGAGTGTAGTATTTTATGTATCTTTACTGGTTGGCTGGATGATATTGGGAACATCTAAGACATCTGCTCCAGTAACTAGTGCCCTGCTCTGTACTGATGGGCAAACCCTGAAACATCTACAGATGGCTCACTCTTGGGAGGAGTCTCTGGTTTTGGATACTTGTTTCCACATGGAGCATTGCCTGAAATTAATTCCCCCATACACCTGCTGGATCTCTTCAATGAGAACCAGCATGACTCCCTGAGCTATGTATAGAGTGTAACAGAATTGTATTCTGGTCATGTCTAGAAGGTCAGGTCATGTTGGGAGGTGTAGTGTTCTACGTCCGTATAGAGGTGTTGACAAAAAATAAGAAAACTGATCTAACAGGAAGGACCCAAACCGCGTCTCTGATGTGTTTTAAACTGTACTATATTTAGACTAAACATTTATATTGTTGCGCTGACTTTTTGTGATGTTCTCACCTAGGCTTACACCGGCATCGCCTTCTTCTTGTTCCTAAAAGATAACAAATAGAGTATTAAATCATAGATTACTGTGATCGAAGTCAGGTTGAAGGTTTTGCAGTGATCACTATAGGGCCCGACATTCATTTTCCTGTAAATGTTTCATCATGTGTTTATTATGTGTTTTAGACACTTTTCATTGTCTATTGTTTTATGAGTTTCCTGTTGGGCTTCATGACATGAAAAAATCTTCAAAAAAACTAATTACATGACTGTATTTCAAGATCTGAGAGGCATAGCCAGTCTGAGAAATGTTCTCTTTAATGGCACTAGATGAGATTTTTCACCCAAGGGCTTATAGATGGCCACAGAGGTCAAAGAACAGATGTCACTGAAGTCACAATTTAAAGTCACCCCTCACGTGTATGATGTACATTACGTTTATATAATTAAAAGGGTCATCTCACCACAAACATTAGTGGCATATCAGTAGGATACATTACCAATGTCAGATAGGTGTGGGTCCCACCTCTGAGAACGGCACCTATCTCTAGAACAAAGCTCAAAAAGAGAATGATAGCCACCGAGCATGCGTGGCTGCCCTCCATTTCTGTGGGAGTGCCGAAAATAGCTGTGCTCTGGCTTGGCAGCAGTTTCATGGAAGTGATCAGAGCAGAGGCTGTGCTTGTGTGGTGTGTGCTCTCTATTCATTTCTATGGGATTTCCTAAAAAAAGCAGAGTGTGCTGCTCATCTGTTTTTGGGGCTCACCTAGAAATAAATGTAGGGTGGCAGGGCATGCGCAGTGAGTTCTCCCGAACTTTGGGCGCTTCGTTCTATAGATAGGTGCAGGTCCCAGAGGTAGGACCAATGTATGGGATAACTCCTTTAACTTAAATACATAAATGCTTAAAGGCTATGTACACCTTCGGAGGAAATTTTTGTTTATGATTGCATTTTACTCATTTTTGGCTAAAAATCATATTTTCAATTGGACTTTATTAAAAATATTAAGCTGTTCTGTCACAAAGGGTTAACTGTTTTACTAGCTGTGTGACTGGTACTTTCACTTTGTGTCAGTCATGTAGTTACCCGTACTACTGAGAGGTCATAAATAGTTATTTAAGTAACATTCTTATCAGTAAGATGAGCTATAATGAGCGATTATAAGATCAGAGAGCAGAGATAAGGAGTCTGTCAGCTCCCCAACTGACGGAAAAGACAGAAAATCCAGGGGCTGCTACTAGAGCATTTCAGCTCTGTACAGAGAAAAGGGCTCCATATTTTCAATAAAGACCAATTGAAAAAATGTTTAGTTCAAAATAAGTAAGTTGCTCCCAAAGTTGTACATGACCTTTACTTTCTAGTCCATCAGTATATTACATTATATTGTTAATTGGATTTTTGTATGTGCCTTCGGTGAGAGGGCTCCAGGGTTCCCCGGAGGGGGAACAGCGATACTGTGAGTTGTTGCTGGTGAGCTGGTTCCTGGGTGTGTTGTGTGTACTGAGTCCTGTCAGGTGTTCGGGTTCCAGTACATGTGCCTGGGCTCAGTCTTTGGTGTATGGACTGCTGGTGCTTCTATCAGCAGTATCAGCAGGTAAGTTGCCAGGTGCACCGGGACCATCCTGGAGGTGCAGCCAGTGAGTTCTGGATAAGTGCATCCCTACCATCTGGGGCTCTGTGAAGAACGGGGCTCACTGGATTTCTGCCCTCTGGATTTGGTTTCTGGTATTTCCGGTGCACTTGGTTCAGTGGTTTTCCTTGCCACTGGCTTCTTACCTGCTAATCGGTCTTCATCTCACTGTATTGCATCGGTGTATGCTCGGTGTGGAGTTTCCCCTCCCACACTGGAGCGTGACAGTAATGTCCAGTGGTTAGTTATGTTGGGAGGTGTATAGTATTGTATTATGGTCATGTCCAGTGATCGGTCATGTTGGGAGGTGTATAGTATTGTATTATGGTCATGTCTAGTGGTCAGTCATGTTGGGAGGTGTATAGTATTGTATTATGGTCATGTCCAGTGGTTAGTCATGTTGGGAGGTGTATAGTATTGTATTATGGTCATGTCTAGTAGTCAGTCATGTTGGGAGGTGTATAGTATTGTATTATGGTCATGTCTAGTAGTCAGTCATGTTGGGAGGTGTATAGTATTGTATTATGGTCATGTCTAGTTCAAAATAAGTAAGTTGCTCCCAAAGTTGTACATGACCTTTACTTTCTAGTCCATCAGTATATTACATTATATTGTTAATTGGATTTTTATTTTTTTTCTTTCATATTGAACTGTTGTTTGTTTCAGTTTAAAGCATTTCCCAGGAGCTTCACCAATCACATTCATTGATGTTCAGCATGGAACAGGCCAATGAGCTGTCAGCATACGGGGGAAGCTACAAAATGATGTACGGTATTTGAAGAAGACTAAGCAGGGGAGTAGCTGTTATGATGAAATTCAGGAGGACATACTTTACGAAAATATTAAATATATTGATTATATAATTCTGAAATAATTGGTCTAAACACTGAAATACATCATTTTGGTGACAGAGTGAGAGCAGATCTACAGTATTTTACTGGCTCTGTCCAATCACAGACTGGGGTCCTGAGGGGAAATGTGAAAACGTATAGATATTTAATATATGTCTATGGATATATCTATAGATAAAGAAAATATCTTACGGCAGCAGAGCATTATGGAAGTGATGAGAAGACAGATAAGAAAAACTCCACATGTTCCTGCCAGAGGAGCCCATACATACAGGTCACATGATAAACCCAGCGGTTCAGGCGGTTTATCTGGTTAATAAAAGAAAGAAATGTGTATTCATTACATGCTTTACACAATGGGTTTATGTTATCATTTCTATATTTTCATGTATGGACTGTTTTCACAAGGTATATCCCAATCCTGACACTAGAGAAAATATTTTTTTCAAGAACAGCGCCACTCTTGTCATGTGGCTATGCCTGGTATTGCAGCACAGCCCCATTCATTTGAATGATACAATACCAGACAGCCCATTGACGAGTGGCTTTCCTGGAAAAGAGTGCATGATGCCATGAAAATTGATTTCACAATGATAGTTCCTACCAGTCCCAGAAATCCTGTTATGATAAGTAGTCACGTACCCCAAATAATTTAAAGAGTCACTGTACTTTCACAAAATTTTATTTAATTTAATAGAGGATGGTGTAACTAGCAAATTTCTAAATCATTTCATTAAAAAAATTTGCTTGCATCCACCTGAAAAAAAGCTGTAAAGTCATGGCCACTAGGGGTCTCACTTCCACCTAATTAGCAGTCCACTACCTGTAGTCAGGCAAAATCCATTACAGGTATCAGAGACTCAGAAGATGGCTGAGAGGAAGTGAGATACTGAGCCTGATAAAACCACCACTTCTGCACAGCTTTTGCAGATTCTAGAAGCCTCCTCCGTGTAAGTGGGATTCTCCCCTTCTTATCTGTTCTTTGAGCTCCGGAACTGAAAACAAACATAGTGGGAACTAAGGGAAAAGATTTCACAGCCGTACAGTGCTGGCAGATATCACCGAAGGGAGACGTCCCTTGCTTCTGACTGAAATGCATCTAGCTGTGCAGCTGAAACAGGGAATTACATGGCTGACACATTAGGGAAGCCTAAAAAAAGACCTTATTTAAACTTTTTTGAAAACTCAGGTACACTTTAAGATTATATAGTGTGTGCATCCATAGGATGGCAACATATTGAATTACAACTGATTTTTTTGTCAATTCATAAAGAATAAACCCTGGACAAAATTTGAGAATCCAAATTATTTAGAACGCAACTAACGGATCTCCACATATGTGGTGTGAAATGGGCACCATAATGTAGGTACTGGCTCAATAAAGGCCTCTATTAATTATATTCCCTATTACCATACCATGCAGATACAATGGACAAATGATGGATACGACCAAAAACCAGCAATCAATGGTGTTGGCCAGGTACCAACTTGAACCTTGTGTTCGCCTGGGCCATAACCTTATTGGACAGTATTATTGGACCAATGTATTGTTGTATTATATGTGTTCATACTAACCATGCAGGGTCATAGCTGGGGGTTCGGCTGGTGGTCTAAAGGGAGTCCTCTGTTCAGGAAGCTTGTTTCTCTGAAGGACCTGTCCTCACCTTCATTACACAAATAAGCCATTCTATGACCTGATTAACCGTTCCATCTCTTCTTACTTCATGACTCTTCCGTATTTGCAAGCAGTCCGGTTCTGAATAAGATATGTCCCCCATGTGGACAGGTCACTGCCTCCCACAAGATCAAGAGACTGACATCCTGTGAGTCATCATTCCTAGGACCTGATGTGCCGTTCCATCTCCACTCACTTTACGATAGTTCCCTTGTTATATGGAGTCCTGTTTTAGTAACCTGCATCCCATAAATGGACAGGTCACTGTCTCCTACAATATCACCGCACTTCTCTGCTTCTCATATTCTGATCATTTATGGTAATTGGATACAGTTTGTTCTTTTTCCACCCATTTCAACACCATTTATTCACTAAGTCTCACAAATAGATATATAGATATATATGAGATGGATAGATAGATAGATAGATAGATAGATAGATAGATAATGAGATAGATAGATAGATATTAGATAGATGAGATAGATAAATATGAGATAGATAGATAGATAGATAGATAGATAGATAAATAGATAGATAGATATTAGATAGATATGAGATAGATAGATAGATAGATAGATAGATAGATAGTACAAAAATCACAGCAGCACAAGTCAGCTTAAATCAAAGCGGGTGCAGTTCCTCCTGGATCCAGGATGATACGCCAGCAGCATATACAAAGAAAAAGCGAGGCAGCACTCCAAATCGTGAAAAGCGTGTAGGACTCTTTATTCCCCAAATTGCAACGTTTCAGTCCGCTCAATGTGACCTTTCTCAAGCATAGTCAAAACAGTGTGGCCCTCCACATTATATAGTGAATGTGGGCGGGTTCAAAATAGTCATGTGATAACAGTAACCATGTTGCGATCATGTGATAACAATAGCAAAACAAAATATAAATCTGTGATCAAAAAGTGTTATATACATATCCATGTTTCCAAATCCATTTTAAACATATTCGTGATGGTCACAAGTGCTTAATCAAATGTACATAACAGTTTCTCCGTGTCATCTTGTGCACCATATCATAAGTGATCAATATACATTTATCAGTACTGAAAATAAAAACATTAAAAACATACTCAATAGATCCATCATCGATGGGGGAATCATCCAGTTGTAGACTACCATAAGCAACTTGTAGCGTCTCCGGAGAATAACAGCGCATGCGTCAGATACCGGAGTCCGTTCCGGTCACATGTTCAGGTCACGTGGGTCGTTCCTCCGCGTCAGACCTCGGGCAAATCCGCCCCTTAGTCCGCGTCACGGTACCGCCCACACTCACTTCTATTAGATCTTATCGGGGTCCGGTCTGCGCATGCTCTTAGTAGGTGTCTATATCAGGTGAATAAGGCCTATTGGACACCAGTCTATCACGATCCCAGTATATCATCTGTATAGCCACTGGCCAATCAGCTCACACCAAAGCGTGCACACAACACTGGCCGATGCTGGGGGTGAATACGCAGATTCCAGAGTTTAGTAACCCCCCACTTATGTCATTTAAGAGGTCTCCCAACCTGAAAGATCTCCTGGTACAAAGTGAGGCAGGAAGAATAATAAGGGACTCCCAGACATATATTGAAAGAAGAAGGACAGGGTGTTTTCCCTGTCTTTCCTGCGTTAATTGCCAATATATGAGGAAAACCGAGTCTTTTTCTGCTCCACAGACAGGGAAAGTATATGACATCAGATTTTTACTTACCTGCAACTCCAACTTTGTCATATATGTGGTAATGTGTCCATGCGGACTTTGGTATGTGGGGGAAACGACCCTGGAGGTCAAGGTCCGCATGGTACAACATAGATACTCAATCCGAAAGAAGAGAAGGGATTTGCCAGTTCCCAAGCATTTTGTGGATGCAGGACACATGGAAAAGGACTTTAAGTTCATGGTAATTGATCATGTCCCCCCACTTAGAAGGGGTGGTGATAGGGAACGGATTCTGAAAAGGAAAGAGTTAGAGTGGATACACAGACTAGGGACTCTTAAACCTAAAGGACTCAATGTAGACTTTAACCTGTCTGTGTACCTGTGAGGAAGGGCTGCTCGCTGCATGTCCCTGTGGTACCCTGTCCTGATACGTCTTGGATGGAGATATTATAATCGGTGTGATATATCTAAACAACGTTTAATGACAATTGATATTGATTGGTTGTTTTTTATTTATTCATAGATACCGCCAAAATTTCTCATTGAAGAATGGAACATCACGATGGGGAACTATATATTTTGAACTTGGACTACCTCATGGGAATATATGTATGGTATATATCTGTCTCTGTAAATATGATGGAGGTGTTCACATACGGGGTGTGTGACCGGTGGACACGTTGTATGATCCTGTTATAACTGACCATGATGCGGTTAACCTGATATGCCGTGGAGCTGGACAGTGACTGAGTCAGGATGAGGGGCGGGTGTCACTTTGTGCTGCTTTCCCCCATCCACCGACACTGGAAGAGGGGGATTGACTTAAAAGTTGGACCGCTCTTGCCTGTGATCTGTCCTAGCCAGACAGTGCACACATAGACCCTAATGTGGGGCTGTTGTGTGCACGCTTTGGTGTGAGCTGATTGGCCAGTGGCTATACAGATGATATACTGGGATCGTGATAGACTGGTGTCCAATAGACCTTATTCACCCGATATAGACACCTACTAAGAGCATGCGCAGACCGGACCCCGATAAGATCTAATAGAAGTGAGTGTGGGCGGTACCGTGACGCGGACTAAGGGGCGGATTTGCCCGAGGTCTGACGCGGAGGAACGACCCACGTGACCTGAACATGTGACCGGAACGGACTCCGGTATCTGACGCATGCGCTGTTATTCTCCGGAGACGCTACAAGTTGCTTATGGTAGTCTACAACTGGATGATTCCCCCATCGATGATGGATCTATTGAGTATGTTTTTAATGTTTTTATTTTCAGTACTGATACATGTATATTGATCACTTATGATATGGTGCACAAGATGACACGGAGAAACTGTTATGTACATTTGATTAAGCACTTGTGACCATCACGAATATGTTTAAAATGGATTTGGAAACATTGATATGTATATAACACTTTTTGATCACAGATTTATATTTTATTTTGCTATTGTTATCACATGATCGCAACATGGTTGCTGTTATCACATGACTATTTTGAACCCGCCCACATTCACTATATAATGTGGAGGGCCACACTGTTTTGACTATGCTTGAGAAAGGTCACATTGAGCGGACCGAAACGTTGCAATTTGGGGAATAAAGAGTCCTACACGCTTTTCACGATTTGGAGTGCTGCCTCGCTTTTTCTTTGTATAGATAGATAGATGAGATAGATAAATATGAGATAGATAGATAGATAGATAGCTATTAGATAGATAGATATGAGATAGATAGATAGATAGATAGATAGATAGATAGATAGATAGATATGAGATAGATAGATAGATGAGATAGATAAATATGAGATAGATAGATAGATAGCTATTAGATAGATAGATAGATAGATAGATAGATAGATAGATAGATAGATAGATATTAGATAGATAGATATGAGATAGATATGAGATAGATAGATAGATAGATAGATAGATAGATAGATAGATAGATAGATAGATAGATAGATATGAGATAGATAAATATGAGATAGTTAGATAGCTATTAGATAGATAGATAGAAATGAGATAGATAGATAGATAGATAGATAGATAGATATGAGATAGATATGAGATAGATAGATAGATATCTTAATGATAGATAGATAGATAGATAGATAGATAGATAGATAGATAGATAGATAGATAATAGGTAGATATAAAGATGAATGATGATAAATCTGAAAATACCCCTGGTTAAGGCAAAGCCCCGACACCCAGAACCCAATCCCCTTCCATTTATACAGAAGCACATACCTGTGATACAATTACATGAATCTCCTGACTCTATCGGTCTAGCGGTGGCTTTTGTTGTCCTTGGTTTTTGTGTCGCTACTAGAGAAGAAATACTAGATGAATTAAACCAACATGTGTTCACCCTTTAAACACACATAATTTGTGGACATGGTTACCTTCAGGATAGATGAGCTGGAGGCCTGGGCTGAAGGTTAGCACAGAATTTTTATTAATCAGACAATAGTAGGTTCCTTGGTCCTTCTCATCAAACCTCTCAATGACCAAGGTGAAGGCACTTCCTGACATGCTTGCTTTGAAACGGTTACTGTCACTTGGATCCCTGTATGTTGGTTTCTTTGTGATGCTGAGAAATAGAATAGATTCTGGATATGTGGCCTCCTTCTTCTGACGGAACCAGAAGACCCCAACATCAGTGGCATCTCTGGATTCCCCTTGACAGTTCAATTCCACAGGCCCTGATCTGCCCCTCTGCAAAGGATTGCTGGTAAGCTTTAACTGATGAGTACCTAAAAGAGATGCATGTGACATCTAATTATTGATATTGTTGTTGCGTTTGTGGTTATCAGATAGATGCGTATGCTTGTGACGAGCATGAGCCAACATGCCCATCATGTGAATCCCCCTGGCACAGCAGCTGAACCCACAAGATCAAGCGAGAGGCAATAACTTGGATTCCACAACACCTTCTTATGGCGGAGATCAGAAGGGGTACCTTAAAGGGGTTCTCGGGAAATTAAGAAAATAAAAATACTTAAATATTACTTTATTATAAATACATTCCCAAATACGTTTCATTAGTTATAATGGCTCGTTTTTGTCTGGGGAGCAATCATCAGGGGAAACAAAATGGCCGCCGTCCTATTAGTACACACAAAACCTGTCCTAATCACACAGGAGGACAAGTTACTTCACATCACTGAGGTAAAGAGCTGCCTCATCCTCCTCTCTGCTCTGCTTGTCAGGGATTATGGTTCTGAATACAGGTGATAAGATCTTCAGCTGAATTTCTGTGGGAATGGAGTTCATGAGGAGACATGAAGTACAGAGAGGACGGACAGGACAGACTGTGGTAATGTGGAGCTGTGGAAATGGAGTCTGCATACAAGTGCTGCTACTTATTATCAACACCCCACCTCCTCTCTGTACTTCATGTCTCCTCATGAACTCTGAAGCTGAAGATCTGATCAGCTGATCAAGCAGAGAGGATGAGGCAGCTCTTTACCTCAGTGTGTGAAGTAACTTGTCCTCCTGTGTGATTAGGAAAGGTTTTGTATGTACTAATAGGACGGTGGCCATTTTATTTCTCCTAATGATTGCTCCCTAGTCAAAAGTAGCTATTATAATTAATGAAAGATATTTGGGAAATATTTCTAATAAAGTCATATTTAAGTATTTTTATTTTCTTAATTCCCGTAGAACCCCTTGAAGGAAGGCCCCAAAGAGGATGGGTAACCCCTTTGATTGAATTACAGGGTAGATAACCCATTCATGGACCCTCGGGCGGCTTGCCCATATTCCGTTTTGTTAGGAAATGCTTCAGTATTCCTTAACAACTGCGTGCGGACTTCTAGTACATGCAGGGATGCCCGAACTGCATGCCCTCCAGCTGTTGCAAAACTACAACTCCCAACATGCCCTGATAGCTGTAGGCTGTCTAGGCATGTTGGAAATTGTAGTTTTGCAACAGCTGGAGGGCTGCAAGTTGGGCATCCCTGTCCTAATGGATTCACATATAGATATATGACATTACATTGTTAGGGCTCACATACACGACCGTATGTATTTTGTGGTCCACAAAAAACGGAACCGCAAAAAATACGGATGAGGTCCGTGTGCATTCCGTATTTTGCGGAATGGAACATCTGGCCCCTAATAGAACAGTCCTATCCTTGTCTGTAATGCGGACAATAATAGGACATGTTCTGGTTTTTTTTTGCGGAAACAGAAATACGGACATACGGAAAAGAAATTCACATGGAGTAACTTCTGTTTTTTATGCAGAGCCATCGAAATGAATGGTTCCGCATACGGTCCGCAAAATAAACAGAACTAACACGGAAAGAAAATACGTTCGTGTGCATGAGCCCTTACCTAAAAAAAAAAAAACCCTTTGTGATAAAATAAATATATCAAATATATCAAAGAAATACATATATAAAAATATGTCAATAAATAAAATAAATAAATAAACACAGTTTTATGGCAGGCATGCCCAACCTGCGGCCCTCCAGCTGTTGCCAAACTACACCTCCCAGCATGCCTGGACAGCCTACAGCTATTAGGTCATGCTGGGAGTTGTAGTTTGGCAACAGCTGGAGGGCTGCAGGTCGAGCATGCCTGGTTTATGGAATATACATTTCCCATAACCGTAATAACCCTTAGCAATACATTTACAACATTGCCTATGATGAACGGTGTACGGCACTTAAATAAATCTGCAGCGGATTTGCTTTTTTTCAACTTTTTTTTTTTTCCAAATTAAAAATGAATATAGTAAACGCTAATGTACAGTATAGGTACCAAAAAGTGACTGGCGAATAAACTACAACTCAAAGTTATGACTAACGAATTGCAAAAAGGTAAGATGAACAAACGGGCTTGGTCGTCATAGGGTTAAAATACATATTCCATGTGGAATCAATACTATTGCTACTCTTCACATTGCACCAAAGAAGAAGTGAACCCCGAGATTCTGCAATTTCTCATATTGTCATTTGATGAATTGCCAAATTTAACCTCTTCAGGAACAGGTTAATTTTGGTTTTTCTTTGTTTTTTGTCTCTTCCTCCTTCCAAGAGCCATAACTTTTTTACTTTTCAATTTTCATAGACATATGAGGACTGTTTTTTATTTTGTGGGACAAGTTGTATTTTGTAATGAAACCATTTAATTTGCTATATCTTGTATTAGAAAATATTAGTGGGGTGAAATTGAAATAAAAAACGCAATTCCGTCATTTTTTTTTTTACTTTTGTTTTTATGGCTTTCACTGTGCACTAAAAGTGACCTGCGGGTCCATATGATTATGGTGATACCAAATTTATATACTTTTTATTATGTTTTTAAAACCCTTAAAAATTGATTTGCATTGCCAAATTCTTACAACTACCCACCACTCTGGGGTGGGATTTTTTGAACCTTTTTATTAAATTTTTCGAGGGGCTCAAGGTGACCAAAAAACAGTAAAAGCACCATTTAGATTTTTCTCCTTCATGGAATTCACAACGCGTAAAAAATAGTTTTCATTTTTAATAGTTTGGATATTTTCAGATGCGACGATACCAACTATGTTTATTTTTCTATGTAAAATTGGGGAAATTTAGCATTACATGACGCCTATTGAAAATGTAAAATCAGATCTGGGTTCCCATGGTGATTGCTGGGGGCAGAGAAGCCGGGCCGGGTGGCTTTTTTTCTTGGTGGGAAAAATATATTTTTATTAAAGGGTTTATCCTATAAAAAGTATTTGTCACCTATCCACAATTTGATAGATATTGGATTGCAGGTGTCTGACTGCTGGAACCCCCACCAATCCTGAGAATGAGGGAGTGAATGCTGCTCCATTCATTTTTATGGGATTGCCGGAACGCTATTCTTGGAATTGATGGTGATCCCAGCATCGGACTGTCAGGTAAAAGCATCGGATTGTCAGGTTGCTTAACCCTTTCATAACTGGGCCTAAAAAAGGCCCAAATGTCTGGGCAATTTTTTGTGATTTTGTGCACAAGGTGGTTTAGTGACCCTAACTTTTTTATTTGTTTGACTACCAAAATAATTTTTGTGATTTTTTTTTTTTTTTTACTTTTTATTAGCAAGGGGTTTTTTTTAGATTTTTTTTTCTTTTTTTAGGTTTAATTTGGAGGAAAATTCTTATTAAAAAAGTTTTTTTATTATAGCTTTTTATTTCTTAAATAATAAAACTGACACAAAAACGAATTATTGCAATGGTTTCCCTATTTTGTCACAATCATTTTAACATGTAACATGTATAGGTTTAAGTGAACCGGGCGACTATGATGACGGTTTTTGTTAGCAACAACATTTTTCATTTTCTTTTAATTTTTTTATTTGTATTTTTTATTATTCTTTTTTTTACTTATATTTTAATTTATTTTTGGCACATAATATGTCCCACTAGAGGTCATTAAAAGACCTCTGGAGGACACTGACTTTTTTTTTCTTACTTTTTTTTCCCACTGTTTTCACTGTTATGCCTCATTCACACTTCATGGTTCGGTCAGTGTTTTCCATCAGTGATTGTGAGCCAAAACACAGAGCAGGTGCAGATCTTTCCCTTATACCTTATGTCTGTGGAGGCGCCAGTACTGGTTTTGGCTCACAATCAGTGATGGAAATCACTGACCAAATAATTGATGTGTGAATGAGGCTTAACTGGGGCATTCCCCAGTTATAGGGGAAAACAGCCCCTGTGGGGGCATTACACACAGGCACAGCTGATCAGGGTCTCCTTAGACCCTTCAGCTCTGCTACTGTCCCGAGACACCCTACTCTCCTTCCCTGCTCTCCTCCACGATCTCCTGTCGGCACTGGAGAAAGCAAGAGCAGTAATAAACTGCTCCCGTCTTCTCCTCAGGGTCCTTGCTGTGTTCGACAGCCAAGACCCAACCTGCTCCAATCTGAAATAAAGGGCTGTCTGACCGTTTACGTACCTGCTATCTGCACGGGGTATATGCAGATAGTACATATGTAGCCAGTGGGCAGTCGGAGGGGGTTAAATAAGGCTGGAGGATTTGGATGGCTATGTCACCTTATATAAGGAGCTGCTAGCTGTGGAGGAGCAGAACGGTTGCCATGGTTACCAGAAGGACTGGAATTTCTCATGAGTGCCATGATACCATCTAGCTCTTCTAATTGATAAGGCTGTTCTGTTTATTCTATAAGGGTGCTTCTTTGGAGCACCATTTTAATAAGATGATGAGCTTGGTTGCTGTTAACAATTGTTAAGTCATTTTTCTTTGGGAAGAAAATGGAGGCCCAATGAAGAGCAAGGGCTTATGTACATGATGTACAATAATGTAAATTTGCCTTTTTCAATTTTCAGTAGCTAAGCTTGTCTTAGTTGAACTTATACTCTGATCTCGGACCTCATCTCAGTTTAGAAACACCAGAGCTCCAGCCAATGAATAATCCAACACAACCACTCTTCTTTCCTCATGTGAAGGAATGGTCATCAGGGTCTGCCAAACATCTCTGAGAAGCTCCCTCTAGCAGGAGTTTTCATCGTGTTGGACTTGGGTTTCTTAGGACTACAGTGGTCCCTCAAGATACAATATTAATTGGTTCCAGGATGACCATTGTATGTTGACTTGAAACCATTGTAATAACTGATAACTAATAACTACCACAGTTATTTTATGATGTTTCAACTTACGATGGGTCAGGAAAGACCATTGTATGTTGAAAATATTGTATCCTGAAGCCATTGTATCTTGAGGGATCACTGTAGCAGAGAAAATTATTCTCAGGGCTCAATCAACAATAAAGTTTAACAGATTTTTATTTGAAGAAATATACCTCATTGGCAAGTTATTGACTCCAAAGGCGACTATGGTTTCAGAGCCTCGGCTCACCTTAGGATCCTCTGGTACTCTGGTGGGCCAGTCTGATGCCAATCGCTAGTTAAGTCAAGCGCTCTCATTTGATGTGTTTTATTTTTACTCTATCACAATGGACGGACTTTATTTTAAATGTTTTTCTTTAATTTGATTTATAAAAATCCTGTTCATACATTCAAGCCCAGAGATACTTGTTGTCTAAGACACGATGTAGTATCTTTTAATACTACTTGAATGCCCTGTCAATAGTGTTTGGTAAATTTTTGTTCCCTGCTATACCGAATTAATATATATTTTTTTAACATAGACAACATAATTTATGGTTTTCTGTAGAAGCATTTCTAGAAAAAAACTGAAAAAATGGAAATCGGCCTTTGGGATTTCATAAAAGAAGATTTGGATGTAACTTTTTCATTTTTTTGTCACAACTTGACAAAAGTTGTAATGAAAGAGTTGTCAATGAATAATAAAGGGGTGAATTTTTTTAAACGACGAGAGGGATTTTCCATGGGGGAAACCTACATCTAAATATCACGGCCATTGATTTACACGTAAATTCTAATCTACTAGTAACTTTTCATCTACTAGCAAAAATCAAAAATTTTAAGTTCTGATACAGTCAAATAATGGTACTGTCTGGTGTAAATGATCATATCTGGACTCTTATGACAGATCATTAATTGTTACAACCTTTTTTATATTATATTTTCCATAATTCTCACCACAATGAAAATTTGCAGTCTACAGTTCAATAAAACCATCATGCAAATATAAACTATCACATCATGATATTATAATCTATTCGATCCACCCCCTCCAACTAACGCCACGGATAAGGCACAGAACCCCCTCTTGCAATAATCTGCATTTTCAAGTCCATAATAATTCTTCTTTTTTGAGTATTGAATCCAAAAGTTTTCAGAAGGGGGATGATGGAAAATCCACTTAATAGCAATAACTTTTCTAGTATAAAATAAGAGTTTATGAAGCTAAAACCAGAAATGGATTCAAAATAGATGAAAAGAAGAATCTGACTTTTAGACGTTATCTCCTTGTGTGATCTACACCTGATTTCGGCTTCAAAACTGTATAGAAAACCCTGAACAAAACCTAAACGGGCATGGGCAACCTTAGGGAAGCTTTCAAAGAAGCATCCCCAGCTTCAACAGTCCAATGATATATATACAGTGGTCCCTCAAGATGGCACAATGGCCTCAGGATACAATATTTTCAACATACAATGATCTTTTCTGACCCATCGTAAGTTGAAACCAGACTCATCATACAATGTCTCAGGCTCAGATCCAACCAATCAAGGTCACTTCTCTGGTAAAATACTTTATTAGTTGCTAGTTATCAGCTATTCCTGACTGTTATATGTAAGGATTTGTTTTATCTGTCTTAGTTATCTGCTTATCTTTCTTAATTCTTCATTTTCTGTTATCCTGGATGACATTTTGGGGCTTTGGAACCAATTACATACAATGGTTTCAACATACAATGGTCGTCCTGGAACAAATTAATATTGTAACTTGAGGGACCACTGTATATAGGGCAAACCATATGGCTGCTACGGGGTGTGACTAGGTTGACTAAGTCCCTTATTATAGTTGGTAGTGTGGAATATTAACCTAAAGGTAATGAAAAGGAGATGGGGCACAAACTAGCATCAAGACCCTAGGTGGTTTGCTCTTGGACTTCCTTGCCTCTATGTAAACTCTTGACCATTACAAGCAACTCCAAGCAGCTGAAATGTTCTGCATCTACCTCCTCGTGCCATCTCTGTAGTGAGGCAAGATATACTCCTATTTACCATCATTTGAGAATTTCAGTGCAGTGATACAATGAGATGTCTAAGCTTGAGATCCTTCATCAATCCTTCATAGCTATTGATATCTCTAGAGACAGCTTTCTGCTAGACTTATTTATCTAAAGCAGGTCCGACAAACGGGGACACATCTATTTCTCATGACCCTACCATCAACATCCATGGTTAGATTGGCCAACCATTTTTATTTCATGGGATAGTGCGAAATGCGCATATCCTGTCCATCTTTCCCATGCCATCAGGGGATATTGAGACCCCCTCTACACATAGAATAGTCATCTGATCAAGTCAGATCTTTTATCTAAAATGATCAGCTTAGGTGTGTTATTTGTCATTCTGTCTCATGGAACCGTGTAAAACTTTAAATGAAGATTTCTAAATATAAAGAACATATAAAAAAAATTTTTTAAAAACTCAACCATGAAGGAAAGATGTATATTTTTATAGAGTTCATGTATGCATATCATTTGCAAAACCCGGCAGTATGGGCTGACAATCTTACAGGGTATGGGGCAAATGGCTTTCCAGTTGTCTCCCAATGGCATACTTATTCCCTCCCTCAGCGATGTAACACTGCACAATAATGCCTGTTATTGAATATACTGCATAATGATATCAACTCATGCAAAAAATAATAAACATTTTCATAATTATTATTAGTTATTATTAATAATTTTATGTGGATCCATTATTTTCCGTAATTACTAAATGATGAAATGAAAGGAGAGAATTACCATTTTTTTCTATCTTTACTTACTGCAATAATAACTTACATGAATACCTATTAATAATAAAAAAAATGTTAAACATAGAATACATAATAGCAACGTTCTGTCATAAAAAGCTATTCATTTCCTGTTGCTTATACATTTTTTATACAAAGAATTTGCATAGACAGTTGTATATTAAACAGTAATAGGCAAATTCACAAGGCAACATTTTTTGCCACTGTCCAAATATTTTATTACTCAAAAGCAGAAGCATATGCCATGAGAAAAAAAAACTGGAAAAAAAAACTTACAGTGAAAAGTAAAAAAGCAAAATGCAACTATAAAAAAAGTATAAGAAACAACATATGCTATATTAAAATCTTTATCGGAGACACCTTTGATATAAAAAAAAAAACATTTTGTTCCTGCAAAATAATTATGGAAATTAATAATTAGAAATGTGACTTACATAGGAAGAGGCAGAGAAAAACTGTGAGAGAGGTGATGGCTAACATAGTGTGAGAGACCATTACGGGGCTGCAGTCCTCGCCGACTGACAGTACAGGACATGATTCACACATCTGGGGTCTCAGCACTAGAGAGGATGTGATGTCAGACTCACACACAAAGATGAACAGTAAAAATGCAGAAAACAAAGTGAAAGATAATACAGAGTACATGAAATAATATGATGTACTCATCGATATAGACCAGGGTACAGTACAGTGGTATAGTAGTGTAGAAAGACCCTAAATAGACGGGTCCTAAGTACATGTGCCCTATATAGATGGATCCTAAATGGATGAATTGCCACCACAGCAGGAGTTCCCTCCTTCTCCCGGTTCCTCTTGTGCCAGTGTCTTTCACATCCTGATTATCCCTTTCAGCTTCTCCTGCTCCACCTCCTCCGCTCCATCGTCAGCCATCAAGATCGGAATGCATGGCCAGGAAACACCTCTATATGCCCAGCAATCCAATGGTGCGCAAGCTTAATTCCCACCTGGCCAATTGCTGATGGTGCAGGTGCTGCTGTACCATTTAGTCAAGTCTGCTGCCTTTAGGGAGCTAATGCAAAGATTCCTAGTGGGCATTATTTCTTCCAAAAAGCCATTCCTGCCTTGTCCTCTCACGTGGTGGACACGTGGGCCGCTCCCTGTGATTCTCGACATCTACTGCCACCACTATTAATGAAAAATATCTGCCACTACTACCTCTGCCACCACTACTACTATCGATAAACAGCCAACTTACTGCCTTGTATGTTCCATGCTATGCTGCTACTGCTGCCGCTACTTTTGCGGTCTCATGCGGCAGGCATTCCGACCCTGTACTGGCATAATTTTTGGATGCTTGGTCCCCCAAGACACTATTTTATTTATTTTTCATGCCCTAACACTGTGTGCGTTTAAGCATCAACTGCCCCCGATTAGGGAAAATTTTTGGAGTCACACAGACATCATTTACTACTGCTGTCGTGTCCCAGAGCTTAGGAAGGGGGGATCATAAAAAATAAACATACTGAGATAAGTTTTCTTAGGAGTTCTAGGAGGCTAGAGGGGTTTCAAGGCAATTGGAGCAACTTTGGTTCGGCTCGAACCAATTCGGGTCTGAACTGAACTTTTTCAAAAATTCGGCAAACTGGACTCAAAACGAATCTCGAGTGGTTTGCATATTTTATGCTGCACCCTCTGCACTTTATTTAACAGGACCAGGCAGTTATTCATTATCACACCTGGCCCTGACTTCTCCTAAAGTGCAGAGGGTGTAGCAGTTGCAGAGAGATGAGCCTCTAGGTGTAGTGGAAACGCCCCCAATGCTCCTAGAGGCTCATTTGCATATATTAAAGCATCATTTTTCTCAGCAATGTGGACACTTATGAACATGGGACCAACACAGATGTCTTCAGCTGCCAAGTGCACATGTAACAGGTCAGCCAGTGTCATAGGTACAAATCTGCTGACAGATAATTCAAGCATAATACCTTGCTGACTGATGCCAGTGCAAGTCCTTGCATATTCTGGACCTTCTAGTTCTTCCTTTTCTCTCTGGAGTACTTTAATATAACCATGGCTTTTTTGCTGTTAATGTCTCAGAGATGGTGATTCTCTGGGCCAGCTAGCACACAACAACGACACATTGAACTAGGGGCAGACCTGAGTTCATCTACTGGCAAAATATTTTTATATCAAGAATATACCGGAGCCCGAGCACTCCGTCGAGGTATATCAAGTGGCATGGGACCTAACGCTAACCCTACATGCCGTTGGGAATTTTCAGATAGGGGCATAAAGTCCGACACACAGCGACCAGCTCCCAGTTACCTCCAGCGTGAAATCACACATAGAATGGGAGGGGGGCGGAGGCTGTGAGTCCCACCTATCCTTGACGCCATGTGACCCAGGCTACACAGGTGCACCTGAATGTTACCCATTGGTTAAATTGAGGCACATTCAACCTGGAGTTGCCACACCTCCAGGTATACATGTACAAACGCAATCACAGAAAAAAAAGTGGTCTCATAAGGCAGAGAATGCTCAAAAACTCCAAATGCTGTAGCGCATTTATAACTGGGGGAGCAAATCCTGCACATGTGGTCCGCTGCTGAATGTAATCCCCAGCAAAAATGCATACAATGGAGGATGCCTGCAGCGGACCACATGTACCACAACAACATCTTACACAGGATAGCCAAATGTGCAGATGTGACAAACTATATAAAACAGGATTTGCTCCCCCAGTTATAAATACGCTACAGCATTTGGGGTTTTTGAGCATTTTCTGCCTTTTGAGACCACTTTTTTTTCTGTGATTTGTACATGTATACCTGGAGGTGTGGCAACTCCAGGTTGAATGTCCCTCGATTTGATTAATGGGTAACATTCAGGTGCACCTGTGCAACCTGGGTCACATGGCGTCAAGGATAGGTGGGACTCACAGCCTCCGCCCCCCTCCCATTCTATGTGTGATTTCACACTGGAGGTAACTGGGAGATGGTCGCTGTCGGACTTCATGCCCCTATCTGCAATTATATATACCATAGTAGGGTGAGCGTTAGGTCCCGTGCCAACTGAGATACCTTGACGGGGTGCTCGGGCTCCGGTATGTTCTTGATATAAGAATATATTGGCGAAAGTC
This sequence comes from Rhinella marina, assembly GCA_900303285.1. Taxonomy (NCBI): domain Eukaryota; kingdom Metazoa; phylum Chordata; class Amphibia; order Anura; family Bufonidae; genus Rhinella; species Rhinella marina. The sequence continues at coordinate 57,598 of ONZH01004952.1, forward strand.
TCATTTTAATATCAATGTGAGGGTTTAGTCATATATTGTCAATTGCATTTGCCGTTGTAGTGCACCATTTTCTGTGAATTTTTGTTTTATATAGTTTGTCACATCCGCACATTTGGCTATCCTGTGTAGTATGTTTTTGTGGTACATGTGGTCCGCTGCCGGCATCCTCAATTGTATGCATTTTTGCTGGGGATTACGTTCAGCAGCGGACCACATGTGCAGGATTTGCTCCCCCGGTTATAAATGCGCTACAGCATTTGGGGTTTTTGAGCATTTTCTGCCTCTTGAGACCATTTGATTGACCATTGTGATTGTGTTAATACAGTACATCAAAACATTATATTAAACCAATTAAGATGACAAGAAACCCTTTTGCAGTTAGCCTGTTCTGGGGTACTGCGAAATGTTGTCCTTAGACCCTAAATAGATGGATGTCTAATAAGTGGAACACAAATAGACAGGGTAGAATTTATCATAAGGGGAATTATTATAGTTTACCTGAGCCTGTGCAGAGTCCCAATGCAATGGTACACTGGAAAAACGGGGTGTTTGCATGTAACGTATGCATTTAATTAAAAAAAAAAGCTCAGAAGGCATGCCAGAGGTAGAAGAGGAGGAGTAGTGAGAAGTTCTTTGGAGAATTTCTGTCTGAAAACGACCACTAAGTCTCCATAGCCACTAGAGATGAGTGAACGTGCTCGTTACGAGCACTGTAGCGCTCGGCTCCCCTGCGAACGAATGCCCGCAGGCATTGCGGATCCGTTCTCAGCTGCATGTAAGTCAATGGGGACGGATCCATTTGGTATGACACTCATACCAAACGGATCCGTCCCCACTGACTTTCAGTCGGGTGAGGAGGACGGAACCGTTTGGTATGAGTGTCATACCAAATGGATCCGTCCCCATTGACTTACATGCAGCTGAGGACAGATCCGCAATGCCTGCGGGCATTGCGCAGGGGAGCCGAGAGCTACAGTGCTTGTAACGAGCACTGCTCGCTCATCTCTAATAGCCACATATTGAGGAATTCAAAGTCTACATTAGCAATTCTGCTGTCGTTGGACTCACCACCCACAGCTTAGCTGAGCTCCTGGAATGCATGTTGACCAACACTGAACTACTTTACAGTGACTGTTGCGGAATGCAAATGACATAACTAAGCACAGGCCAAGAGGAAGACTGGGAGATTTCAACTCTGAAGGCTGCTGAATTGAGAATGCAGCTCTGGAGTATAATACAGGCTGTAATATAAAGGTGTGTGTGTGTATGTATATGTGTGTGTAATGGGGGTGAATACCATTTCTTGGAATCATTAAATTTACTTATTTTTCTTCTACAAAAAAACATGCAGAAAAGAAGGTTTGTAAATCCATTGATGTTCCCCACCCAGCATGTGTGTGCAGCAGATGTGCTCAGCCAGGTGTAGCACCATACTTACTTACTTTCTGGAGAGGAAGTGGCACGCGTTCCTTGAGGGTCTTATAAAACCCACCACTTACAGTCCTGTGGTCCAAGTATCTGGTATCTCTGCACACGCCTACCTCTGAATGTAACCACAATTAACTTCCGCCCTGCAGAAGGTGCCTCACTGTGAGATTTGTAAAAGCAGGATTGATGAACTTCTGCAACAAGTCTGCCTAGACCACAACTACACTAGACTAACATGGGAAAAAACTAGGTGGTCTACAGCAGTGTTTCTCAACCTTTTCACACCAAGTACCCCATAGTGACATGAAGTTCCAATCGTACCTCTAAGGAAATGAACAGTGATAAAGCTATTGTCACTCCGCTGTCAGAGGCTCTGTCCCAGGCATCTGTCAACAGTCCCTTCAGATTGATATGACAGAAAGAATAGCACAACATGCAGCAGTAATCTTCCTGCCAAAATGACACCACATTAGGACCCATGATGGATGACTAACTTTTTAAATTACATTCCGCACTACCAAACATACAGGAGAGTTCAGCACCACATACCAATTACACACAGTGATGTCTCCTCTGATGTAGATGTCCTATTCTTTCCAATCAGTCCAGACCGCCATGATGCTTCTTTCAGCCATGTCAAGTTTCTGCACAGTTTGCCACACAGACATCTCAGGTTCCTTACTTTTCCATCATTCTCTCTACCTTCTCAACACCCAACCCTGCTGCCACCCTGAATACTGTGCCCGCTGTGCTCTACAATGCTACCAAATACTATACTGCAGAAAATATAGTCCCTCTGAAAATACCAGTGCCACACAGATAGTGCCCCTTAAATAATTATTGCCACATGGTGCCCTCAAAAATAATTGTGTCCAGCAAATAGTGTCACTGAGAGTAACAGTGCTGCAAACATAGTGCCCCCTAAAGCTAATACTGTTCTAGGGTGCCCCCACAGCAATAGTGCTCCCAAAAGTCCCACCAATAGTAAAAAATCTCTCCCAGAGAGCCCTCACTAGTAATAGTGCTACCCAATAGTAATAATTCTCCTCATAGTGCCCCAGTAGTAATTAATTGCCCCTTTAGTGATCCCAGAAGTAATAAAGCCACCATAGTATACCGCAGAATTAATGATGCCCACCTATAGTGTCCCCAGTAGTACTAATGCCCCTATAGTGATCCCAAAAGTAATAAAGCAACTATGATATGCCCCATTTGTTAAAATGCCCCATTATAGTACCCCAGTAGTACTACCAATACCCCTATGTATGTTGAGTACGCCTTAGAATCAGCAATGAAATATTGCTGGATACTAGGGCAGTCCCACATTCCCCCTCAGCCTGCGGCAAGTACCACCCTGGGGTACAAATATCCAGGGGCAGGTTTGGCATTTCTGGGGCCCCAAGTACAGTTGTGTCTTGGGGCACTAATCAGGACAGCGAGCCAGGAGTCGCTATTACTGGTAGCGATTCCCTTTCTGTCCACAACTGTATCTGAGTCCTTAGGCCACAGATACAGTTGAAAGTTCTGGCCAGGGATGATTCTACTGCCTGAGGAGAAAACTGAAACGACGCCCCCACCCCCGTGCCAAATTCTCTATTTAACCAGTATCTACTGGCTAAAGGCATATTCATAGAAAACATGGTCACTTTTTCCAGAAACAGTGCTGTACCTGTTCATTGGCAATTTCTGGTACTGCAGTTCAGCCATATTCAAGTATATTGATAAAATTGCTATCTGGCCTGCCTTCCATTGGGATAGCTGGTACAACCATTAGGAGGTTGGAACCGATATATAAAGGGGATTTCTGGGACCCAGCGGGCTATGCAAACCTACCTTAATTACTCATAATTCTCCTGTAGAACTAAGTAATATATTATATTATACAGCTGGATCAGCTGCTCAGGAACCTGGTCACATGAAGCTCGTCTTGAAAATCCTGCATTTGCCAACATCATGTCCTTTACCAGGTTTCTAGCCTAGGCTATGGATCGGACATCACTTCTGCAGCCCAGGACCAGGGTGGTGCGATAGTTGGAGCCAGGACATTTACCTTCCGAACACATGCACAGATGAGGTGGATACAGGATTTGCCCCGTCCACAACACCTTCCCCATCCTAGGCTGTGGAAATATTGCCCTGGCCATAGTTCCAGCTAGAAACCTGATAACAGAACATTGGCAGGTGCAGGATTTTCAGAAGAGGAGCATCATGTGGCTGGGTTCCCAAGTGGCCGATCTATGTAACTTTGAGAAAGTATATTACACTCCTCTCTCCCACTCAGGCTGGCAGATTATTTGGAACAGAGCAGCGCAATCCTCAATCTGTACCACTTATAAAGAAATGCAGTATAAGCTGCTTATGCACTCGTATCATACACCGGCCCTTTTACACTCTTTGAATCCTGCCATTCCATCAGTATATTCTGGACATGTCCTTTAATTACCCCATTTTGGGAGGAAGTTAGAGATGTGATCCAATCACTTCTCTCAACATCTGTGGTGCTGGACCCTAAGACCTACTTACTCAATCTCCCACCTCCGAGACTGAACAAACATTCCTCCAGGCTGTTCCTGCTTCTGTGTATGGCTGCCAAGTCCTTGATTGCTAAATCATGGAAGCAAACTAAGGCTACTTTCACATTAGCGTTTTTAAATTCCGGTATTAAACTCCGTCATAGGGGCTCAATACCGGATAAAAACGCTTCAGTTTTGTCCCCATTCATTGTCAATGGGGACAAAACTGAACTGAAGAGAACGGAATGCTCCTATAAGCATTCCGTTCCGTCTTCAGACCGGAGAACAAACCGCAGCATGCTGCGGTTTGCTCTGGGGTCCAGGCATCCGCACCAAGATGGATCCGTCATGACCCCCAATGCAAGTCAATGGGGACGGATCCGTTTGGTCTGACACAATGGTAAACAGATCCGTCCTCAATTTCCCCTCCTTCCAGCAGGAGGCGCTGTGGGTAAACTTACCCTTCTGCCGCGCCGCCCTATTCCAGTTCAGTGCCGTCCTGCTCTTGCTATGTAAGTATGTATGTGTATGTATGTGTGTATGTGTATGTAGTGTGTGTATGTATGTGTATGCAGTTCCGGCCCCACACATGTACCTGCGGCAGCCCGGATCCAGCGGCACCCTTTACCTGTGTGAAAGTAGCCTAACCCTCCCTCCAAGTCTATGTTCCTGGCCAGAATCCGAGATATCAGATCCCTAGACTACCTCACAGCGTCTCTTAACAACACAGTAGACAAGTTTAATGCAATTTGGCTACCATGGGATGCACATCCCTCCTACTCTTAGACCTCTCCAACCTCACTTGGATATCTTTATCTCTTCCCCGTTTCCTCCTTACTCTTCCCCACCCCTCCCTGCCCTCTTCCCTTTGGTTGTCTTTGTCTCATCTTATGTTTAGGTTATTAGTTTTGTGGTTACATTTTATTGATGTGCAAGGCTATGAGAAGTTCAGGTATATCACTCTTGCTGCACATGCTGCAGTGATTTTTTGATGTATATCATGTCTTTCCATGCATAGCTTTCATTGTTTCCCTTGATTGTATTATACTGTTAAAAACGTGTACTTTTACTGTACCAATAAAATATACAGTTTTAAAAAAAAGAAAGTATATTACAAACTTTCTACGACAGGTGAGTTATGAGTAATTAAGGTGGGTTTTCAATTGGTCCACCAAAAACCTCTTTAACTTGTACTGGCTTCATTATATACATGTAATTTGTCTTCAGTAGTTAAGGAGGTATGACAATGCTTCTTTGCTACTAATGGCTCTAGCTCAAACTATATAGCAGCTACACATATTGCAGTGAGCCTAGGAGGGGAGAAGAAAAGAGGTCATACATGGTGGTGGTGATGAGGATAGGAGTAGTAGTAATCAGGGCAGTTTCTAGGGAATTTTACCAACAGGGCGAACATTAAAAAAGCGCCCCCCCCCCCCCAAATAAAATAACACTGACCTAAACAATGTTGCATAGCTTGCACAGCTTAGTAGCCAACACAATGAACAGGCTCAGATGACCACCCTCATGCTCAGATCACCGCCCCATGCTCAGATGACCACCTTCATGCTCAGATCACCGCCCTATGCTCAGATGACCACCCTCATGCTCAGATCACCGTCCTATGTTCAGATGACCACCCATGCTCAGATGACCACCTTCATGCTCAGATCACCGCCCCATGCTCAGAGGACCGCCCTATGCTCAGATGACCGCCCTATGCTCAGATCACCGCCCTATGCCCAGATCACCGCTCTTCCTCAGATCACCCCCTCATGCTCAGATCACCCCCTCATGCTCAGATAACCCCCCCTCATGCTCAGATCACCGTCCTATGTTCAGATGACCACCCATGCTCAGATGACCACCTTCATGCTCAGATCACCACCCCATGCTCAGAGGACCGCCCTATGCTCTGATTACTGCCCTATGCCCAGATCACCGCCCCATGCCCAGATCACCGCTCTTCCTCAGATCACCCCCTCATGCTCAGATCACCCCCTCATGCTCAGATAACCCCCCCTCATGCTCAGATCACTGCCCATGCTAAGATGACATCCTCATGCTCAGATGACCGCCCACGCTCAGACGACGGTCGGTCCATGTTCAGATGACACCCCCCCCATGCTGAGATCATGTGGGGGGGGGGTGATTTGACATAGGGGAGATCTGATCATGGAGTCCCTGATTTTTAATGTGTAAGCACTGAGGGGGGTTATGGGGGTTATTTGGAGGGGGTCTGATGAGGATTTGGGGGTCTTATCATACTACACCCCCGCCCCCCACCCCCAGCCCGTGATCAGTATTTTAATTTAAAAAAAAAAAAAAAAACGCCCTCCTCCAGGTATTTACCTTGCCCACACAGGACCTTGGCGCTTTCTCCTCAGTCAGGTCATAGTTGAAAGTGCAGCTGGGAGGAGCCAGGAAGGAAAGCTGGCCTCCCCTATGATCCCCTGCCACTGCCAGCCGGAGGTAAATTAAAACAGACGCAACGCTTCCCTGCCAGCCAGCTGAGCCGGAGAGGTAATGTGATTAGCAGAGGCGTAGCTAGAGGTTCAGCACAGGGGGAAACATACTTGAGTGGACCCCCCACTTAGTGGCTTCCCAAATGCACGTTTCCAACTTCACAGACACATACTACTAGTTGTGGTTATAATATTGTATTAGAAAGATGACTGTATAAACTGCTAGATCCTCTATGCTGTTAAGTACAGTACAATAGACTTTCTACATACCCTAGTCTAAATACTCTACCACATAATGCAGTAAAATATAGGATTAATAGGAGTAAAAAACAAGGGGACTCCTACGTTAAAGGAAACCCTAAACTAACAGTCCCCTGCCCCCATCAGACCTCAGATCAGCTTAATGTGCCCCCATCAGACCTCAGATCAGCTTAATGTGCCCCAATCAGACCTCAGATCAGCGTGTTGTGCCCCCATCAGATCTCAGATCAGCGTATTGTGCCCCCATCAGACCTCAGATCAGCGTATTGTGCCCCCATCAGACCCCAGATCAGCAGAATGTGCCCCATCAGACCTCATATCATCAGAATGTGCCCCCATCAGACCTCAGATCATCAGAATGTTCCCCCATCAGACCTCAGATCAGCCAACCCAGCCACATAAAGTTAAAATAAAAACCTTTCTTACCTGTCCTGCGCTGCGGCTGCCCTCTGGTCTGGCGCTCCGCTCTCTTCCCTGGTCCGCACACACTATGACCTGATGCACACTTTATGTGGCTGGGTGGGCTGATCTGAGGTCTGATGGGGGTCCCTACATAAAAGTGAGCACTTCCATAATGGAAGCGCTCACTTGTATTTGCTCCCCTACGGCGCCCCCCTCTTCTCCTTGAGACACTCGCCCGGGCGATTGCACCCCTCGCCCGGTAATAGAAACGGCGCTGGTAGTAATCATGGTGGCAGTCCTCACTTTGGCCTTCCTGGTCTATTCAGTAAAGTGAGGGGCACGCATTCTCTTTCCCCTGGTGTGGAGTCTCCTGCCTGGTGGTGTCTTTGATATTGGTGGGTTTTGGAGGTACAAGGCAGGGTACTAGGAAGTATTAGGAAAAGGTACCATGATGCAGCAGAACAGGTGGGGGATGCAAGGCATTGATGAGGTCAGCTTAGGATAACAAGCCCACAGTACTCCACTGAGGAAATTTGGGTAGATAACCCAAACAGGCACTTGCAAAAAATAAGATCAATCTTTCCTGTTTACATGCACAGTTTTTCCAAAGCTGGATATGGGGATATAGGCAATACAGTGAGTATTTTTACAGTTAATCCCAGAAAAATTCCCAAAGGATGAAAAATTCTCTCGCTCTCGGTATGGCACTATAATGCCCAGCTGTGCGGTGTAGTCTTTCAACAGATGGCCAGTCTGTCTGTGAAATATGGCAGGGTACTAGAAGCTTATCACCCCAACCAAATGCAGTGAAATTCACAGCTGACAAACATGCGTTAACTCCACCGATGTTTTGTTCATGCACTATCCTTTTGTGGCCCTCAACCTTCTGTAAAGTCCAATGCTTCTTTCTTTCAGAGGCTGACTGGTCTTAGAGTCCCTTTTATAGTTGCTCTTGCCTAGTGGATTTCTGTCTCACACATCAGCTGCTGGTGAGACCAGCCCACACCTAGCAACTGTCTCTAAAAGGCTAGGAAATTACCCCTCTACTCCCTGCCCTTGAGACACAAAAAATCATAGTACAAAGTACAATTTTGCCCATTTAGCAGTGAACCACTTGATCAATCAAATTTGAGTTTAAGGTTGCTGCAAAAACATTTGTTTTATATGTGTTTTTTTGCCATGAAAATGGCTGTGGATCTCACTTCCAACCCAGTTTTATAGGGCATATTTCCAGATACTTAGATTCTTAGCTTTAAAACAACAAGACCTAGATCATATCTCTAGATGCTATACAAAATTAGATAGACCGGGCTGAGGTAGCTAACCCCTTGTCCAGCTGGCTGTGATCTAAGCCAACATGGAGGAGGAGAGGAGGACCAGTGAAGGAGGTGCTGACAGGCTGCAGACAGAGGGGGAAAGGTATAGATCCTCCCCTCTTCTCCCAGTATAACTGTACAGGACCACAGGGGAGGGGTAAGGCTGAGTTCACATTGCCATTTTTCCCTCATTGTTTTACTCTCTTATAGGAAATGAACAATGAAAATAATGAAATCAGCATTTCCATAAAATCACAGAAATGAAAGTTACCAATGAACCACGCCCACCGAGAAAGGACGCACACTCTGAGCTGCCAGCCTGAAATAAATCTAGCAGAGCAGTTGTGCAATTTGCGCCGCTCCTGGTCCCCGCAGTGCTGTAGCTGCTTCTCCCCGTGCGCAGATAAAAACATCCGGTGTCTCGGGTGGGGGGTGGCAGCCAATGGCAGGCAGTGATGGGGACACCGCTGTCATCACATGCCATTGGGTGAGCTCATGGTTAGGCTCTGAAGTAATAAAGGGGAGAGTAATGGTGGAGGTGGAGAATAAGTCGAGTACAGACTTTATAAAGTTCAACAGCTTTACTTGAATCAACTTGCATCAGTACAAGCAGTGATCTTTCTCTTAGCTCCTGCAGGTTTGGGCATAAACTGGCAGGCAAACTGGGATATTCTGCTTTACATTTCTCGGCTGTGCTAAACTCGGCTTTATTCTGGTAGCTGGACTTTAGGACTGTTCTGGTACCTGTTGAGCCCCTTGCTAGCATCACTAGCATCCACTAAGCACTCCCTGCAGCCTTTCCCTTGGTAGGAAGCAAGACTAGCCCACTTCTGCTCAAAAGGGGAAAAATGGAATGGTAAGCTCCATTCTATTGAAGGATCTGTTTGCCATATACACTGCCACCTGCTGATGAACCAGACACATTACATGAACATAACAGTTACACACAATAATATTAATGCACAGTGTAGAGGACCTAGAATTAGGGATGAGTGAACTTTTGAAAAGTTCGGTTCGCTTCGCTTCGGCGATCTTTCGTGAAGTTCGGATTCGTATGAACCGAACCTTGCTATAACGGCTGAATAATTGCTGCTACAATAATGGGAGTCTGATAGGGTATAGTTTCGTTTACTTGCAGTTGCTATTACAATGAAAAAAGTGGAAAAAATCCAAGTGACTTCAACAACGGCGACGCAAAATATACGCATATTTGAGAATTTACACTAATGCGTACGCTAATGCAAACATTCCCGCACAAATAACAAACATACAGTCTAGCGTTGTCAAAGGTACGCTACTTAACTGAATGAATATGTACGCATTAGCGTACGCATACACTGCGTCTGCGAACATTCCTACTCAAGTAACGAACATACAGACTAGCGTTGTCAAAGGTACGCTACTTAACTGAATATGTACGCATTAGCGTACAAATACACTGCGTCTGCGAACATTCCTACTCAAGTAACGAACATACAGTCTAGCGTTGTCAAAGGTACGCTACTTAATAATGTACACTAATGCGTACGCTAATGCGTATGAATTGATAAAATGCGTGTACACATTAGTGAACATTCTCAAATATGCGTATATTTAGGGTATGGAATATGGCATATTCCATACCCTAAATATACGCATATTTGAGAATGTTCGCTAATGTGTATGCATTTTATGAATTCATACGCATTAGCGTACGCATTAGCGTACATTCTCAAATATGCGTATATTTTGCGTCGCCGTTATTTTAACCAGATTCGTTACGAACTTTCGCAAAATTCGGTTCGGTGACGAACCGAACTTTTGGGAAAGTTCGTAACGAATCTGGTTCGTTACGGTTCGGTTCGCTCATCCCTACCTAGAATGCAAAGATGACATTATTGGTAGTTATTAGAGACAGTAGCAGAATAAAGGAATGGTAGTACCATTCTGTGATACTACAGGTGCAGCAATGAATGAGGAGATCTCTGGACCCATGTGAGGTAAGGGGCTGGTTCTAGATTTGTTAGAGATTGTCATGTACTATATGATGTCTGATTTTAATTTTTTACATCAGTCATGGGATAGCTCCTTTAAGATGCAACAACGAGGCAGATTTACTAATCCTGTAGATTGTATGTACTTAAACAGGCACCAAATTTATCACATTGACTCAGGATAGAGGACACTTTTGTCTAACCTTTGGCTTCAGACAGAATTTTACGTCAGAATTCTGGAGCAAAATATTCTGTATTAGGCCACTCACTGTCCGTGCAGTACCTCACCCCTTTAAATTAAGCTACGTCCTTTGTTGGTCTAGTTGCAGATCGCTTCTCTAAACATAGAAATTGTGCAACATTTTGGTGCAACTTACACCAAAGACTAGGTGCACTCATTGGTAAATGTGGGACAATGCACACCAAAATGGTGCAACATTTTGGTTCAAAGAAGGCTAACCCATAGTTGGTGTAAATCGTCTATGCAACAACTATGGTAAATTTGCCATATCCTTAGGCTGCCTGGTCAAAAAGTTTACGCTGTCTGGATACTAGTCAGGATTAGTCAATGAAGAACTACAACTGACCCCACAAAAAATTAACCCTTTATACAATGACCCAAATGTAAAAATATCAAAATGCAGAGTAAAAATATTCCTTGACTCGTAAGAACACAGCGTATTTTCAGCTACCAGCACTGTACGCTTTTTAAGTTAAAGGGTTTAAAAAAATTTCTCTAAGATGTGATGCCACCTGCTGGCAAATATATAGCATCTGCAGTAAATATAAACTTTGCACAAATAAAGCTGAAATCCTGTCATTTTGTCACTAAAAGGAGATATTTCACCTGAATTCATTCTACATTTTGCCGGAAAATTTGATGACTATTATTTTAAAAAACACCTAAAAATGTATTTACAGTTCTGTGCTGAATATACACAGAAGTGGGGGGTTTTCAGATAAAGACAAAAAATTGATAGTAGCTGCAGAAAAATATTATAAAAAAAAATCATAGAGAAAAATGTTTTAAGAGCAGCTAAAAAATGTAGTTTAATTGTGATGGTCCAGGTAAATGAGCTAATACTCTCCTCTAAGAGAGTGACAGTATGGCTCAGAAGAAGAAAATTTTCACAATTTGGCCACTAGGTGTCCCTGCAGATTCTGCTAAAAATCACACAGTATGTTCCCTGGTAATATGTTTTTATTTGGTGCTTCTGTTAAAATACATGCTGATGTGAAAGAAGGCTATGAATGACATAGGGCTATGAACAAAAAGTATACAAATAAAGCAAATAATCATAATCCAAAACAATCCAAGTTAGAAAAGGCCACATAAACCGTCATTACTGCAATCATTTTATAACTCGTGCCAGAAGACTATTTTCTGCTTTTTGACCTAATATTTAAAGGGGTAATGCCATGGCTGATGTCAAAAATAAGAATCAGACATCATATAGTAAATGACAATACTTTTCTAACAAAGCTAGAACCGGCCCTGTACCTCACATGGGTCCAGAGATCTCCTCATTCATTGCTCCAATACTCTGGTAGACTTATTTCAAGCTGGCAGCTCAGGGGGTGTGCCCTTTCTCATAGAGTGTGTTCTTTCTGCCAAAGCTGTGTCCTAACACAGCTCAGGGGGCTTTTCTTTTCTGTTTTAGCTCCCTCCCTGTAACTATCACAGCTTTCAACAGTAGATAGAACTGGTGGCAGCTTAAGGATAGAACTGAGCATGTGCGACCACCTCACCCCCATACAAGGGAGCGCCATTATAATGAAGCAATGAGAATATCTCGCAACTGGAGCATTTTTGTAACAGAAAATAAATTTAGCAAGTAACTTGTTTTTCCTGCTGAATTATATTAGAATAACGTAATGGTGGCACCACTCTTTTAAAGTTTTTTTTAAGGCTAGTCAACCCTCTAAAACTAGCCAAATCTGAAAAATAATAAGCTTTCAATTATGTTTACATGATAATTCTGTACCATCCTCCCCCACCCACCCTTTCCTTGCATCTAGTCATCTAAACTCCTCAACACCAACATTGAAATACCCAGAAGGTATTGTAAATCGAGGTTGTAGGTATCGCTAAGATCTGTATATGGTCAAATTTTCAACCACCTAGCTCCACACTGTGGCATGTGGGAGGAGCATAAAAGCCAGACTGAAAGCAAGGTTTTTTAGCCACATGAAACCGTCTGAGGCAGGGGCGTAACTACCATAGCGGCAGACCATGCGACTGCTATGGGGCCCAGGGCAAGAGGGGGCCCAGTCTTAGTTGGGATCATCTCCTCTTCTACTGGGGGTAAAAACTTGGTCAGGACTCTACCCTCTAAAGGAACAACTTTTAGCAAATGAGCCAGTGGAAAATGGCGTGTACGCCACTGGTCTGAGGTGGTTGTTTGATGCCTCCTGTTCATCGCCTTGCCAGTTATCGCCACGTGTCACAAACTGAGAGGGACAGAATACTTGAACTGAGAGGCCTTGGTTTATGACTCAAGCAGATGCCTACACTGTTCAACGTTGAGTGTTCCGGTGGTTGTGAGAACAACAACAAGCTGGAATGATACCAAGAGGTGCACAGAGGAGAACCTCTGCATGGACGGATCGTCTGATTATAAGTATGGAGCGTAGTGATCCATTCAATACTGCAAGTGAAATTGGACGTTACCTCCCAAGCCTAGGGTGGCAAACAGTGTCTACACAAACCATCAGAAGGCATCTGCACGACATGGGGGTATGAGCCATATGTCTAGCTATAGTTGTTTCATTGACTTCATACCACCGCTCTTAAAAGTTATCATGGTGCACAACAAGATGGCAATAGAGGCTGGAAGGGAGGTCTGTGCTCTTTGGGGATGAGTCCTGCAATAATAGACAGAGATTGGTCTGGAGACCACATGGGCAATACAATGAAGAGGCCTTCACAAAGTGACATCACACTGGTCTTACTCCCTAGATTATAGTGTGAGGTGGTATAATGTACAGTATCCGGATCGCTCTAGTCTTCGGTTCAGGTACACTAACAGCCCAACATTACATTGATTCGGTGAATATGAGTATAACATCTCTTGCTGTCTTTGTGTGAGACTCCATCGCGGTTGTCCTGTGCTGCACGTCTGATCCATATCTTCCATGACACTAGCAGTTCTGATGCACCAGCGCTGAGGAGCTGTTAAATGAATGGACTTAGCAATGGCTGGATATCCATGAACTCCTGACATCATATGAGAGTACGGTATGGTGGCTCAGTGGTTAGCCCTGCTGCCCTAGGGGGTAATCTGACCAAGAAAAATATCTACATGGAGTTTGCATGTTCTCCCCGTTTTGGCCTGGGTTGCATCCTGGTACTTTGGTTTCTGCAAAAACATATAGAAATAGGTAAATTGGCTTCCAATAACATAGGCATTAGTGTTATGTCTAATAGGGAAATTAGATTGTGAGTCCCATTGGGGACTGTGTCTTGACAATCTCTATCGTAGAGCATCGTAGAATATGTTGGTGATATATAACAGGAATGTATTGTAAAGTAATGGATAACAATATCCACTTACTGTCTCTCTGTTGATTAAAATGTTAAGAAGATATTAATTTACACACAGAATTATAGTAAAAATTACAATAATAAAAATATAGATTATAATAATACTCATACCAACAATAAGTGTTGCAAACGATAGATAATAATATTAACATGATAAAAATACACAGTAATAAATAATAATAATTATAATAATAATACATGAGATTATACTAATAATAGACAGTCACCAGTAGCAATTTGATTTAAAATTATCACAATCATAATAATATGAAGAATATTAATAGTAATAATAGAAATTATGCTAATAATAATAAAAAAAATATACAAATTATAGAGAACAGTAATAAAAAAATAAAATGATAAAAAATAGTGTTACCAATAGCAATAGGATAATAATAATAATAATAATAATAATAATAATAATACAATACCCCAAACAATAGTAATGGAGTACTAATAATATTAATAGTGATGGTGATGAAGTTGATGATAATAACAATTATAATAGTGTTCACACTAAAATGATGAAAATGGCTATAATTAGAGTAATAATAATAAGGATATAATTTTGCTAATAATAATATTAGTAATAATAACCATTATGTCTGCACAGTATATAGCCCCAATATATTCAACATTGAGGATGTGATAAGAAACATACAGACATGTAGAAATGGAGCAGAAGGGGAGAAGGTCCTGGTGGTCACATAGTCACACACACATAGACCAGTCATTATATTCACATCATGGATCTGTTTATATTAGAAGTCCTGGCGTTGACATTGAGGTTACGGTCTAATGGGAGTTTCTATCTTTTGATATTGCTATATGCTCCACTAGCCTTGCCATCAATTGTGGTCACGTACTCTGAACGTGTAAGAGACCATAGATTAAAAATATTCCACTTATAGGCCGACATTTCTGAAACTGTCTCCTTGTGGCCCATAGCAACCAATCACAGAGCAGCTTATATCTGAAAACTGAAAACTGCCCTGTGACTGGTTGCTGTAGGCAACAAAGACCGTTTTTCTTTTAGACGGTTTAATAAAAATATATATTTTTTAAATATTGAACATGATTTTCTTACCTTCAACAACCATGATTTTTTACCTTTGGAAACCATGAGGTTTTTTTTTTATTGACATAGCTTTTTTTTGTGGGATAAAGTAGATTTTTCCAGGGCATGATTTTGGGGTACATATAAGATTGTGTTCACATATATTAACCCCTTAAAGGGATTCTGTCACCTAGTTTAAGCCTATAGAGCTGAGGACATGGGCTGCTAGATGGCCACTAGCCCGTCCACAATATACTTTTCCTATTGCTGTGTGTGTCTTTGTTTAGTAAAAAAAACGATTTTATTCATATGCTAATTCTGGTTATAAGGAGCCCAAGGGGCGGTTACCAATCTTCCTGGATCCCAGCGTGCCCACTGTGAAGGAGCCCAGCACCGCCCCGCATCCTCTCATCTCCTACTTGCTCCCCCAACTTCACGCTTTCAGAGCGCCGTAATCTCGCGCATGCGCGAGTACGCCGCTTGTCAGCGCTAGTAAACTGTTCCTTCCCTGTGCTGGCTCGCGCGAGATCACGGCGCTCTGAAAGCGTGAAGTCGGGGGAGCAAGGAGGAGATGAGAGGATGCGGGGCGGTGCTGGGCTCCTTCACAGTGGGCACGGCTGGGATCCAGGAAGATTGGTAACCGCCCCTTGGGCTCCTTATAACCAGAATTAGCATATGAATAAAATCGTTTTTTTTACTAAACAAAGACACACACAGCAATAGGAAAAGTATATTGTGGACGGGCTAGTGGCCATCTAGCAGCCCATGTCCTCAGCTCTATAGGCTTAAACTAGGTGACAGAATCCCTTTAATGCATAATCATATTCATGTATGTCATAAGCATTACGAGGCTCATGTGCTGCGCTTGCTCCATACAAGGCCGGTGCCATCATCTGTATAATACCACTGACATCTGCTGACAGTAAGAGGGAAAGGAAATTACTCTCTTCCCCCTCATTTAACCCCTCAGATGCAACTGTCAGTATTGACCACAACATCTGTGGGGTCAGCCCTCCAATTAGAGCAGCGTAATTGTGCTTGCAAAGCGACACCCGAGGTACAGCCTAACAGGCAGCAAGTAAAATTCCCATACACTGCAATAGTATTCTATTGCAGTCTATCAGAAGATCGAATGTGCAAGTCTCAAAGAATACAGTAAGAAAAATATGAAAAAAACAACAAAATATTAAAATATCACCCCTTTCCCAATTTTAAGCACAAAAATAAATAAATATAATAGGTATCAGCGCATTCAAAAATGTCCAAACTATTAAAATGTAGCAATATTTATCATGTGTCATGAAAGCTGTAATGAAAAAAAACACATTTTTTTGTTATGTTGCCCCCCACAAAACTCAAAATACCATGGAGGAATTTAGGTTTTTTTTTTTTATTTCACCCTACAAAATTTTTTTTTTTCAATACAAGATACAATAAGCTATGTCATTAAAATACAACTTGTTCAACAAAAAAATAATAACAAGTGGCTATGGAAACAGAAAATAAAAAAGTTACGGCTCTTGGAAAGTGAAGAGGGAAAAAAAATAAGACACAAAAACGAAAACTGACTGTGGGGGAATTGCAAAAAAAAATATTTTTGTTTAAATGTTCACTCAATTTTAAATTTATTCTAGAGTTCATTACAGCCATCTAAAGCCAAATGTGTTTTCATGTTCAAAAAATACATTTATGGGGAAAAGGGGCTTATTCTTCCCTTTTTATTCTTTTTTTCACATGGAGACCTCTATATTCCAATGTGTTAATGCCAATTACTAAAGATGAGCGCATTTCTGGTTCTTTATTTTAGGTCTGATTTTGACGTATCAGGTGGAAAATTCAATTTGCTCATTTTTTTTTACTCTTTTGTTTAATTTTTTCAATTTTTTTCTTTCCTTTCAAGCTCTTTAACACAAGGACAGCGTTAGTAATATCGTACAGTAGTAGACAGTGACATACAAAGCTATGGGTAAATGCCTGGTTGACAGTGATAACATTCTGTTACACCGTATTTGTTATGCTTTTTAAAATTAAAAAATGTTCCAAAAATTGTGCCTTATTGGAGGCAGATGACTTATAAACACCCAGTAGTATCAGAAAAGCAGTGACTTGTTCTGAACAAGATGTTTTGGGGAAAAAAAGTCACAATTGGACAATCTCTGCAGCCAACATATAACCCTGCTGGTAATGCACTAAAATACCCTAATTTGTACACTTAACTGTAGGTATTTGGGAAAAGGAACATAAACAGACAGCCCCTGTGACTAAAATATACCCTGCTACTAAAACACACAAAAAAGCTTATTTTTACACTTATTAAATGTAAAAAATTAGGTTTTAGGGGGGGGAAAGTTGCAGTTGGACAACCTCTGTGGCACAATACATGCTGCCAGTGATGCTGAAAAATATACTTATTACACACTTACATATCAACTGTAGAAGCTTTTCAACAGGTTTTTAGGGAAAAAAAAAGCTCATGGCTTGTGCAGTGCAACACATTCTGTAGCCACATTCTGGCTACAGAAAAACAATACGCTAACTGACACTATCCTGTCCCTAATGATAAAACCCAACTTTCTATCAAATAACTCAATCTATGGCACATAGAATGGAGGGACAAGGACTGATATTAGCACATATCTAAAGTCAGCCAGTTTAATAACCATGTACCTGATGACAGGAGCCCTTTAAGTTTCGTATGACCCAGAGTTAACTAGTAGGCTGTATATCTCTGAAAGTTCTATAAAGCAACCTGGTCTCCAAACCCTGTGCAGGGGGCCGGGCGCATGAGATATGACGATTGTGAACTCCAATATTCCATTGTAGTCATGTCAGCTGGAACATAAAGAACTGTTTAGTGGGGATCCTTGTACTGGGGAACCAGTTTTAGCTGTCACTTTGGGGCTTATGCACACAAAGGTGCAAAATAATAATGATATTGAAATAAAAATAATAATAATAATTGTGAAATAAAAAAAATAAACGAATAAATGCAAATCATGCCTACAAGCAAAACAGCTATTTTTAAATATTGCTCTGTATACTACAACTAATAAAAAATACAAGCCTGTACTGGTTAAACTATGAACTATTGTAAAAAAGAAGATAAAGACAACATCTGACTTTCATTTCACAAAGTTTTATCTATAATATATCGCCAACAATATAAATCATATGCATTTTGAATACAAATTTCCCAGGCAAAACAAAGAGAGCAATGTAAACCAAAATGTAAAAAAAAAATTATATGTGCTAATAAATAAAGGCTAAAAGAAAAAAAGATGGTCTGGTTGTATGACAAAGATTAGTCTTGCCACGGGGAAACATGAATTAAAGGCATTTTGAGTCCTTTAAACAACTCATATGTAATCAATACTTTACTATTTTTCCAAAATGAAATTAATGATGTGCGGGAGTCCCAGCGATAGGGTCTTTGTTCATCATCATTATCTTTGTGGGAAACTTCATTTCAGGGTATTTGTAGGCTAAAAGATTTCATTAAATAAAGGATTTTTATAAAAATACAAAAAAATCTAAACCAATTTAAAATATAATAAAATAATTTAAAAAAAATTAATATTTAGATTAAATGAAATAAAGTATAATAACAATAATTCTTATTTTTTCGCCTGGTTCCACAAAAAAATCTAAACCAATTTAAAATATAATAAAATAATTAAAAAAAAATTTAATATTTAGATTAAATGAAATAAAGTATAATAACAATAATTCTTATTTTTTCGCCTGGTTCCTCCAAAATAACATTTTAAATGGAAAGGTGTATCTATAGGTGTTATAAATGTAGCAGTCGTACCTGGTCCTGGGACCAAAGACCCCTTTACCACCTAAGAAGAATCTGGTATTTTTTACTAGTACATGGTGGTTGGGAATGGGCAGTGGAAGATTTACATTAGGAACCAGTAGCTTCAATTTAAACTTCAACTTAAACGCTAATAGATATGTGGCCCAGAGCATCATTTATTGAAAAAAACAAAAGGATACCATTTCGCTAATTCAATGAACAAGTAAAAAATATTAAAACATTTAGGGATAAGGAGATGAAAAAAATGTATAGTCCTGAAAGTAAATAAGTAGTTCTATTCCATAGAGAATAATATAATAGTTTGTAAAAATTACAAATGAGACATACAATATGATGAAATTCTACAAAAAAAGCGTACAAAAATACAATAGTGTAAGAGTTTGCTCTATACAGGTTCCAAAAACTTTTCATGTCACCACCTGCAGCCCCCCTGACTCTTAGACCACCAAGCAGCACATGATACCCGATATGCACAGCCTTCACCACATCACAGCACCCCGGGCTGCAGGTGTTCTGCGAATTCACAGAAGCTGGAACGAGACTTTTATATTTTTTGTTAATTTTTGTGTAGGATTAAAGACTTCAAGAAACCAAATAGCTTTAGAAGAAACTTTGGGTTTTAGGAAGACACTGAATTTGGGCCATGTCAATCAAGTAGATCTTTTTATTTATATAAAAAAAACCCATAAAAAATAAAAATTAGTTGTTGAAAAATAAATTTAAAAATGATTGTCACTTTGAAAACATGAAAAAAACAAAAACAAAATTTTTTACACGTGTTGTCCAGTAGGTCCACTTACCTTAAAACAGGTTTAGGACAGCCCAGGTTCTGCTGTTTTTTTTCTAATTTGACTTTTTTGAAAGCTTGACCAGCCTCACAGAGTCTGAGTTTTCCTGTTGATATACAGTTGATGGCCCACTCATTTGAGCCACAACTAGAGAAGACATGACTGGGTTTACCCTTAAGCACAAAATTCTCAAAATGAATCATGTTCAATAAAGAGAAGACACATTTTACCACAGAGAGAAAAATATATAATAATAGAATGGCTGGGTAAGTCCTGACACCATCAGATATCTGACAACCTCAAGGATTCCTTAAAAATAGAGCTGTAACCTTGAGTTATCCCCTGCATCCAATGGCAGGTTATCTGATGTCAGCATGATGTCAATGGGTTTAGTTCTTGTTCTCCAGTCCCTGTTCAATGGTGCCAGGTTCCAGTAGAGTAGTTTAACAGTTCCTGATGACCAGCAGTTTTATTACTCAGTCCCTGCTGTCTAGTGATCTAGTGGCACAGTTCCTCGTCTCCAGTGATGACCCAATCCAGAAGATTAGTAACTCAGTCATTAGTGTCTAATGTGATAATGTGGTTATGCAGCAGTTTCCTGAAACAATCCCTTGGGTCCTCAGGATAGGTCATCAGTATCTGATCGGTGGGGGTCCGACACCTGGGACCCCCGCCGATCAGCTGTTTGAGAAGATACCTGTGCTCCTGTGAGTGCTGCTATCTTCTCGCAGCTTACCAAGCACAGCACATTGTACAGCTGCTCCTAGGCCACGTGACCTATGAATGTGACTTCACTGGCCTAGGAAAAGCTATGAGAAGGCCGCTGTGCTCACGGGTGCACCGGTGCCTTCTCAAACAGCTGATCAGCAGGGGGCCCGGGTGTCGAACCCTGACTGATCAGATACTGATGATCTATCCTGAGGATAGGTCATCAGTAGTAAAATCCCGGAAAACCCCTTTAATGTGCTCCCATGATGAAGGTAGATCCAAATTGACAGAAGGCAGGACCAACAAAAATAGACAGGGACAACAGAAGTAGATGGGGCCAGCAGTTCCGTAGTGTTGCACAAAATACCGTCCCAGCAGAACAAACTACCATAGTGCAGCTCAAAAAACACATGTCCCCACCACAGTATTCAACTGTATTACCATCCTGAGGACAGCAATACAGTTGAATGCAGTAGGGCGCCTGTGGCCATCAGCCAGGTGCATAAGTACCTAATGCTCCTAACAGGTGGCTATGAGGAGGGCTTGGGCAGTTCCCATGACATCTTCCCACATGCTAATTTCCCTGTAGAGTCTATTGCCAGTTCACCACTGGGCCAAGTCCATGGTATTCAGTAGTTTCATGACATAATCCCTGGTTTTTAGTGGTATAGTGAGTGTGACCCATTCTCTGGCGTCCAGTGAAGTCACAGTCCAATAGATTAGTACACAAGTCCCTGGTGATCAGAGGTTTCAAGACACAATCCTTGGTGTCCATTGGTGTGGTGCCTGAGCCCTTGCAGTCCAGTGATGTTGCAATCTAGTAGATTAGTGCCCCAATCCCTGTTGTCTAGTGGTTTAGTGTCTCACGGCAATGGTTCATTAGATTAATGCCCCAGCCCCTGGTGTCCAATGATGCCACAGTTCAATTGATCAGTAAACCAGTCCCTGGTAATCCTTGGTGTCCACTGGTGTAGTGTCCCAGCCCCTGCTGTCCAGTGATATTGCAGTCTAGTAGATTAGTGGCTGAAATTCAAACTAGCTCACTAGTCATCTAGCATTTTCAAGCTCATGGACTGAGGTTATTGGGGAACTATAGCCCAGCAAATAACCACAGCCAATATACATAGTAACATAGTAACATAGTTTATAAGGCCAGAAAAAGACATCTGTCCATCCAGTTCGGCCTGTTTTCCTACAAGTTGATCCAGAGGAAGGCAAAAAAAACCTGTGAGGTAGAAGCCAATTTTCCCCACTTTAGGGGAAAAAAATTCCTTCCCGACTCTAATCAGGCATCAAAATTACTCCCTGGAACAACGACCCCTCTCTAGTAACTATAACCTGTAATATTATTACCCTCCAGAAATACATCCAGGCCCCTCTTGAACTCTTTTAGTGAACTTACCATCACCACCTCCTCAGGCAGAGAGTTCCATAGTCTCACTGCTCTTACTGTAAAGAACCCTCTTCTATATTTGTGTACAAACCTTCTTTCCTAAAGACGCAGAGGATGTCCCCTCGTCACAGTCACAGTCCCAGGGATAAATAGATGATGGGAGAGATCTCTGTACTGACCCCTGATATATTTATACATAGTTATTAGATCTCCCCTCAGTCGTCTTTTTTCTAAAGTGAATAACCCTAATTTTGATAATCTTTCTGGGTACTGTAGTCCACCCATTCCAGTTATTACTTTAGTTGCCCTCCTCTGAACTCTCTCCAGCTCTGCTATGTCTGCCTTGTTCACAGGAGCCCAGAACTGTACACAGTACTCCATATGTGGTCTGACTAGTGATGTGTAAAGTGGCAGGACTATGTTCTCATCACGGGCATCTATGCCTCTTTTGATGCAACCCATTATCTTATTGGCCTTGGCAGCAGCTGTCTGACACTGGTTTCTGAAGCTTAGTTTGCTGTTCACTAAAATTCCTAGGTCCTTTTCCATGTCAGAGTTATCCAATGTTTTACCATTTAGTATGTACTGGTGACTTGCATTATTCCTTCCCATATGCATAACTTTACATTTGTCATTTGCCCAAGCCTTTGTCATTTGCCCAAGCCTCCAGTCTATCCAGATCCATCTGTAGCAGTGCACTGTCCTCTTCTGTGTTAATTACTTTACACAGTTTAGTGTCATCTGCAAATATTGATATTTTACTGTGCAAGCCTTCTACAAGATCATTAATAAATATATTGAAGAGAATAGGACCCAATACAGACCCCTGTGGTACCCCACTAGTGACAGTGACCCAATCTGAGTATGTACCGTTAATAACCACCCTCTGTTTTCTATCACTGAGCCAGTTACTTACCCACATACAGATATATTTCTCCCAGGCCAAGCATTCTCATTTTATATATTAACCTTTATATACTATACCATTTATACACATTAGATAGCGGTTGGCCAAACAGCTATACCTCCCAACTCTAATAAGCATGCACATTCTACTCAAGTGAGTATGCATGGTATTTTCAGTGGGAATAGAAAATAAGGTGATGGCAGATGCATATCTCCTGAAGCAATGTATGCTGAAATCCAATATGCCAATCCCTCCCTCCCAACATCAGGGAACATTTGAGAGATCCCCATACACATCAATGGGTTCAGCAGACATTCATCTAATCTGTATGACCACACAGTGTCAAAGTCCTAAGATGATTTCCAGTTAATTACAGTGTCAATCTTTTATCTCCAGTGGTTCTTGTGCCCTGGTTCTTCAGTCCAGTGAATTACTGAATCGCTTCAGTGTTGTAGTAGTCTCATCATCTACCCTCATCCTCATGTTTTTCATTACATTGGATTTGGAATCTTCTTATGATTGGTCTGCTCTTCATAAAGGTGAACATCTCCATCTCTGGTGGACCTATACTCTACATATAGTTATTAGGAAGTTCTCATGGTGGGGTCCAGGTGTAATTCCATGCTAAAGAATCTCCAATCTCATATCCAAATCAAATAGTGCCATGTTTCATCCTCAATGGTCCTTAAAATCATAAAGAACAAATACGAAACATAAAATAAATAAAATTATATCAGGGGAGACACCTATTAGAATCTTTGCTGAAAGAGAAAGAGTCTTGAGACAGGGCTCACCCAGGGGCTTCTCTTAAGTAAGATGAATCATCGGGTCTAATAACACAACGTGCAAAGGACCACAGAACGGAAAAGTCAGAGACACAAGAGTCAAACTAAGAACTGTAAGTTCATTACATTTAGAACAATGGATACAATGTGAAACCTGCTACTCCTACCTCAGGCTTCAGACTTACAGGCAATACACAAGTTGTTTTCATTCAGTGAAATAAGGTGTTGAGATGGAAAGTGTTGTATGTTATGCAAAAAGATGGAAAGATCTCATTGCTTTCTACACCATGACTTTCATACACTACGTTGCGAGGTAAGTTACACCAGGTTTTATGGGAAATTTAGTGAAAATTCAGGTAAGTGATGGTGGTCAGGTATGGCAAAATCAATGTTGGCATCAGCTTCTTGCAAACCTAAGAAAATGGGGGTAGTCCATGAAGATGAGTCCATGAACCAGTTAAACATCCTCTTTACTTGGTGACGTAGGCAGAGAACTCTCGTTCATACACTTTCTCCAGATCCCTGTTGAGATACTGGGCTTTTACCGAATGTGTTATCAGTCATGAGAAGACAGATTTAGGCGTTTTTTTAACTTTGGTCTAGAACTGCAAAGAATCTGTCACCCGCAACCTCCTTATCCAACTGTTTGCATAGACACATAGCTGTGGTTCACCTGAGGAAAATTCTGTTCTTTTGTTGATTTTGGGTTCCGTTCCCAAGTTACGATACTTTTCTTAAATGCAATGAGGGCAATGAGGACATCACCATTGCTATCATAGCACCCAAGGTCCACTTTACAAGGCCAGGCAGAGCAAACCACCCAGAGAGGGGCTTGCCACGGAAAGGGGTGGTGCTTAAGTGCAACAAGAGCAATAGTGACACCCTAATTGCCTAATTTGAATATTAAGAAAAAGTATTATAACTTGTGAACGGAGACCTTAAGAGGTATTCCCAAAGGGTATGCGATAAGTATGTGACAGGTAATGATCCCACCTTTGGGAGGTCACCTGTTTAAAGAATGGAGTTCATTGATCCTCATTTTTCTTATACAATCTTATACAATGGGGGCATATCGCTGGGACCCGCACCTATATCGAGAACGTAGCCCCCAAAATGAATGAGGGCGCATGCACAGCCGCCCTCCATTCATTTCTATGGGGCCAGTGAAAATAGCTGAGCCAGTGCTCTGCAATTTCTGTTGGCTACATAGAGATGAATGGGAGCAGAGGCTGCGCATGCGCGGAGCGCTCCCATTCATTTCTATGGGAGCAGCGGGGGAGTTGTGCCTGATGGTGGCCGGACCCAGGGAAACCTGGGGTCCTCCAGGCGCAGCGCTCCCCCCTCCGATTTCGATATAGGTGCGGGTCCCAGAGGTGGGAATGAGGGTCAGTGAAAGATAAAATTTCTCCCAATTGTTCAACCACATTTTACTTCCTTTGAAGCTCATAAAAGTACATAGATCAATAGGCCAACTTTAGTGGTGTTAACATCATAGATAAGTTTGTTTTATTTAGATATTGTATAGTGCAGCAAGCCCAGGAGGAGCCGGAGTGGAGGGTGGGATTGGTAGTGGCTCAGGCTGTAACAGTCATCACACTGGCATTCCTCACATTGTTGCTTCCTAGGGCAGTGCAGTGAAAGGAACGCACACCCTTTCTTCTCTAGGGGTACATCCTGGTTCTGAGGCTCCTGCCTGATGGTAGCTGGGGTGCCCATGAAGTTAAGTATTTGCATGGGTGCAAAGCAGGGTGTGAAGAGTGCAATGACCAGTGTATGGTGCAGGAGTCAGTAAACCAGGCCATAGGTAGAAGAATAAAGTCTCTTTTCGCTGTAGTGCAAAATAGGAGTACATCCAACTGTAGCAGTCACAGTTCCAGCTGTACACAGTGCAGTTCTCTCCCAGATAGTAATATATGGATTTAGGCACGGGTGATCGGGCGGACGCAGGATGCCGGCGCATTAACCCTTCATGTCCCGCGGTCAGCGCTGACTGCGGCACATGTGGTGTGCGGGAGTTCAGGATGGCGAGCGGGGGGCCATCGGGTCCCCGCACTGCTGTGACAGGGACCCGATGGCTCGGATAGCAGCCTGATGCCTTCCTTAGGCATCGTGGCTGCTATCCCTGCGTGCCTGTGCAATCCAACCCCCTGGATCACAAAGGAAGCAGGCTGTAAGTGTATTACTGTGAGTAATACACCTACAGCCAATGCATTACAATACAAAAGTATTGTACTGCATTGTAAAGGGGATCAGACCCCCAAACGTTAAATAAAGTAAAAAAAAAAAAGTTAAAAAATAAAGTTTCCTAAAAAAATAATAATAAAAGTTTCAAGTAAAAAAAAAACACGCCATTTTCCAAAAAAAGCTTAAAAAAATTGTAAAAAAAAAAAGGTAAAAAAGAAAGATAAACATATTAGGTATCGCCGCGTCCGTATCGACAGGCTCTATAAAAATATCACGTCATCCACCCCGCTAGGTGAACGCAGTAAAAAAAAAACAAATAAAAACATGCCAAAACAGACATTTTTTGGTCACCTTCCCTTACAAAAAGTGTAATAGCAGGCGATAAGAGATGAGCAAGCATGCTCGAGTGCCATTTTCGCGTATTTGCGTACGCATTTTAAAATCAGTACGCTAATCACACGCATATTTTAATCTGTACACTAATGCGTACGCATTTTAACAATTAGTACGCTATGCGTACGCATTTGTGTACAAATTAAAATATGCGTATGATTAGCGTACTGATTTTAAAATGCGTACGCAAATACGCGAAAATGGCACTCGAGCATGCTCCTCTCTACAGGCGATCAAAAAGGCGTATTTATCCCAAAATGGTACCAATCAAACCGTCATCTTGTCCCGCAAAAATGCCCTACCTGAGACAATCGCCCGAAAAATAAACGCGGTACCGCCGCGTCCGTAACAACCTGCTCTATAACAATATTACATGAGATGGCCCCCCAGGCGAATGCTGCAAAAAATAAAATAAAAAAACCATGCCAAAACAACCATTTTTTTCCCTCTTGCCTCACAAAAAGTGTAATAGCAGGCGATCAAAAAGGCGTATTTAACCCAAAATGGTACCAATCAAACCGTCATCTTGTCCCGCAAAAATGATACCCTACCTGAGACAATCGCCCGAAAAATAAAAAAAATGGCTCTCTGAAAATGGCAACACAAAAAAAAGATTTTATTCTGTTTAAAAATAAATCTAATGTGTAAAACTTTCCAAAAATAAAAAAGTTAGACATATTAGGTACCGCCGTGTCCGTAACAACGTGCTCTATAACAATATTACATGATATGGCCCCCCAGGCGAATGCTGCAAAAAATAAAATAAAAAAACTATGCCAAAACAACCATTTTTTCCCCTTTTTGGTGCTCAAAAAAATGGTTTTGGAAATTTTGATGAAAATTTGAAAAAAGGCTTCTAAACTTCTAAGGTTTCTCACGTCCAAAAAAAGTAAAATTACATTTATAAAATGATGCCAACATAAAGTATACATATGGGGAATGTAAAATAATAACTATCTTTGGAGGTATTACTATGTATTTTGAAAGTAGAGAAATTGAAATTTCGAAATTTGCTAATTTTTCAAAATTTTTGCAAAATTTGGTATTTTTTTTATAAATAAAAATTAAATATTTTGCCACAAATTTACTACTGTCATGAAGCACAATATGTGACGAGAAAACAATCTTAGAATGGTCTGGATAAGTAAAAGTGTTCCAAAGTTATTACCACACAAAGTGGCTCGGTACTGAAAGGGTTAAGTACTGTTATCGAGCTGTTATTTGGTCACTTCGTATTGTTGTGATTTTGTAGCTGCATGGAATTATTTATATTGTATGACGCTAATATTTAGCCACTGTACATTGTGCTATCTATGACGATGGTGGCACTCTGTCACATTGTTATTAGGGCAACTAACTGGAAGTTTATTTGGCACACATATGGTACTGTCATTTGGACAATAATGAGCATGGCAGATTAAACACTGTATTATATGGCAATTTGTACAGTATATGACAGTTCACCATATAGGGGGTGCCCACATAAGAAACTGCACAGAGCAGCATGGTATAAGAAGAATTTCAGAATAAAAATGATAACTATTTTGCTGACTGCAAATGATGCGTGTTATATAAAGAACTGAAATCATACAGAAACTGAATGCATTTCTGAAAAAGAGAACAGGAAATGTTTGATCATCACAAGATGTCAATTAAAATTCCACAGGAAACACACAATAAATTGGTTTAATAGAATAACTGTGATAAAGTGTATTTTGCTCCCATCGTACTTCAGGACAAGGCGCACATATGAAAAAGGTTTCTCCTGTGCTCAGTTTCACTACCCGTTAAAAGGTGGCAAGAATAGCTGGAGAGTGCTAAACTCATTTCTGGTTCAGACAAATAAATATAACTGCTATAATAATGCCTCCTATGTACAAGAATATAACTACTATAATACTACCTCCTATGTACAAGAATATAACTACTATAATACTACCTCCTATGTACAAGAATATAACTACTATAATACTGCTCCTATGTACAAGAATATAACTACTATAATACTACCTCTTATGTACAAGAATATAACTACTATAATACTGCCTCCTATGTACAATAATATAACTACTATAATACTGCTCCTATGTACAAGAATATAACTACTATAATACTGCCTCTTATGTACAAGAATATAACTACTGTAATACTGTTCCTATGTACAAGAATATAACTACTATAATACTGCCTCCTATGTACAAGAATATAACTACTATAATACTGCCTCCTATGTACAAGAGTGTAACTACTATAATACTGCTCCTATGTACAAGAATATAACTACTATAGTACTGCCTCCTATGTACAAGAATAAAACTACTTTAATACTGTTCCTATGTACAAGAATATAACTACTATAATACTGCCTCCTATGTACAAGAATATAACTACTATAATACTGCCTCCTATGTACAAGAATATAACTACTATAATACTGCCTCCTATGTATAAGAATATAACCAATATAATACTGCCTCCTATGTACAAGAATATAACTACTATAATACTGCTCCTATGTACAAGAATATAACTACTATAATACTGCTCCTATGTACAAGAATATAACTACTATAATACTGCTTCTATGTACAAGAATATAACTACTATAATACTGCTCCTATGTACAAGAATATAACTGCTATAATACTGCTCCTATGTACAAGAATATAACTATAATACTGCTACTATGTACAAGAATATAACTACTATAATACTGCTGCTATGTACAAGAATATAACTACTATAATACTGCCTCCTATGTACAAGAATATAACTACTATAATACTGCCTCCTATGGTATAAGAATATAACTACTATAATACTGCCTCCTATGTACAAGAATATAACTACTATAATACTACTCCTATGTACAAGAATATAACTACTATAATACTGCTCCTATGTACAATAATATAACTGCTATAATACTGCTCCTATATACAAGAATATAACTGCTATAATACTGTCCCCTATGTATAAGAATATAACTACTATAATACTGCCTCCTATGTACAAGAATATAACTACTATAATACTACTTCCTATGTACAAGAATATAACTACTATAATACTGCCTCCTATGTACAAGAATATAACTACTATAATACTGCTCCTATGTACAAAATATAACTACTATAATACCCTCCTATGTACAAGAATATAACTACTATAATACTACCTCCTATGTACAAGAATATAACTACTATAATACTGCTCCTATGTACAAGAATATAACTACTATAATACTACCTCTTATGTACAAGAATATAACTACTATAATACTGCCTCCTATGTACAAGAATATAACTACTATAGTACTGATCCTATGTACAAGAATATAACTACTATAATACTGCTCCTATGTACAAGAATATAACTACTATAATACTGCCTCCTATGTACAAGAATATAACTACTGTAATACTGTTCCTATGTACAAGAATATAACTACTATAATACTGCCTCCTATGTACAAGAATATAACTACTATAATACTGCCTCCTATGTACAAGAGTGTAACTACTATAATACTGCTCCTATGTACAAGAATATAACTACTATAATACTGCCTCCTATGTACAAGAATAAAACTACTTTAATACTGTTCCTATGTACAAGAATATAACTACTATACTACTGCCTCCTATGTACAAGAATATAACTACTATAATACTGCTCCTATGTACAAGAATATAACTACTATAATACTGCTCCTATGTACAAGAATATAACTACTATAATACTGCTTCCTATGTACAAGAATATAACTACTACTAAATACTGCTCCTATGTACAGAATATAACTGCTATAATACTGCTCCTATGTACAAGAATATAACTATAATACTGCTACTATGTACAAGAATATAACTACTATAACTGCTGCTATGTACAAGAATATAACTACTATAATACTGCCTCCTATGTACAAGAATATAACTACTATAATACTGCCTCCTATGTATAAGAATATAACTACTATAATACTGCCTCCTATGTACAAGAATATAACTACTATAATACTACTCCTATGTACAAGAATATAACTACTATAATACTGCTCCTATGTACAATAATATAACTGCTATAATACTGCTCCTATATACAAGAATATAACTGCTATAATACTGTCCCCTATGTACAAGAATATTACTACTATAATACTGCCTCCTACGTACAAGAATATAACTACTATAATACTGCTCCTATTACAAGAATATAACTACTATAATACTGCTCCTATGTACAAGAATATAACTACTATAATACTACCTCCTATGAACAAGAATATAATTTCTATAATTGTCACGCTCGGGTGTGGGGGGAAAAGCCACACCGAGCGTATGAGGGATGGGAACAGACAAAACCAGGGAACTGGTCACCTCCTGCAGGGGACCCTAAGACTAGGCCCTAGCTGGCTACCAGTATGAACTAACCCGAGTGGTAGGAAAGCTCATACACAGGAAACCTAATCTGAGTAAACCCTAGAACACCCTGCAGTCTAATGACACAAGAGAGTAACCCGTTCCTCCAAGCGTACGGAGGAACAGGAGACTCAAACAGGAATAACAAAAGGAAGGGAAAACACTTAACTTTAAGTAGAACTCAGCAACAGGATCTCAGCCCGAGATCCACACCACTCTCAACCAGGTAAGTAGCAGATATAAACCGCAAGGGATACTGGAGAGGAAGAGGTAAGTAGGAGACAGCTAATTGCCCAGCGGCAAACAGCTGAGGGAAAGGGGGTGTGGAGAACAGCACCCAAACCACAGGGAATAGGCCTGTCAAACCTGTCACTTAGAAAGCCGCGCAGAACGTCTGATTCCAGACGCAGACCACTTCGTGACATTACCCCCCCTTTTACGGGTGACCTCCGGGCACCCAGGACCAACTTTATCAGGGTGACACCTGTGAAAAGGCTTTTTACCAAAACGACTGGCATTCACGTCAGATGCCGGTACCATGACCTCTCCTCAGGACCATAACCCTTCCAATGAAACCAGATATTGAAGGTCCCATACGAAGAAACTCGAGAATCAATGATCTTGACAATCTGAAATTCCCAAATTACCATCCACCAAGACAGGCGCGGGTGGCAAAGGGAGAT
>ONZH01004954.1:0-25777 GCA_900303285.1 Rhinella marina
GGAGACTGAATTTGTGACAAAGGAGAAACAACTTCAGAGTACTCTTGAGAAATTTCAGTACCATCTAAAAGAACGTAAACACCGCCAGTTCACGAGAGACCTTTCAGATTTTAGGGAAAATCGTATCTACACATCTGTATCTGGAAGAAGGGAGTCCAAGGCCCATACGGAACAATCATCTACGGAGACGGATTTATCTGACTCCGAGCGTGAATCAGTTGGTAGACCCCCTCGATATCAGAATCCTCATCGAGGGCCCCCTAGACGTGGGAGGTATAGGGGAAATACTAGGGGTCGTGACCCGCGTTTTTTAGGCCAACTGACTCCCACTCTGGACTATCCGCTTCGCAGTCGCACCCAAACACCAACAGCCCCATAATGGGTCCTCAGGTCGTGAATCTTTCTTCTCGCATTTTGAGTAATATGGAGGTCCAAGCTTTGGAGATGGGCCTATCTTTTGTACCTACACCAGGTTTTAATAGATTCAATGCGATTAGAGATTTACACCTATTTACTAGAAAGTTACAATGGCACAAACATTTTAAGAATGTAGACCGACGGAAATGCCTGGAACTGGGCATTCCGGATGACCTTTTAGAGGATGTAAGGCTATTATACAATCTAGGCACTGAACCGGCGGATGGCCTTGGCCCCTTTACCAATTTAAAATGTAAAAGTAAATTGATGCCACCGAACACTAGTGAAATATCGTGTATTGAGGTATTTCTGGATAAAGTTTCTCGAGAATTGACTAATTTAAAACCATCGGGATTCCCTTCTAACTGTTCAAGAAGATATGACCGCTGCTGTTGCCCTCCTGTCCCAGGACACTAGTATTGTCATCAAGCCCTCGGATAAGGGGGGCAACACGGTGATCATGGATTCTTTACAGTACACTGAGATGTGTTTAAACCTTCTAAAGAATAAGAATACTTATGAGATACTATCCCAGGATCCGTCCTCTATATATAAACAGGAACTCAAGGCTATTCTGGATGAGGCTAAATTGAACTTAGTCATTTCTCAAGACGAATATGATTTTCTCCTTCCTCCTTTTCCTCGGATGTCTACCTTTTACTGTCTACCGAAGGTGCATAAGGGGATTTCTCCCCTTAAAGGCAGACCGATTGTTTCCGGGGTAGGGAATTTGTGCCAAAATGTTGGGATTTACATTGACCGGATTCTCACCCCGTTTGTGACTGCTCTTCCCTCTTATACTCGTGATACTACAGACCTTTTAAAGAAACTTGAAGGTCTACAATTGGAGGATGACTACATATTATGTAGTATTGATGTTGAGGCATTATATTCCTCTATCCCTCATGATTTAGGGTTGAATGCAGTCAATTATTTTTTACAATCACGAGGATGTCAGTACCGTGCCCACAGTCTGTTTGTCCTCCGCCTCCTACAATTCACTCTTACCAGGAATGTTTTCATTTTTGGCACCAGACTCTACCACCAGCTCAGGGGCACTGCGATGGGGAGCCCGTGTGCCCCATCGTATGCAAACTTGTTCCTGGGCTGGTGGGAGGAGTCATTGGTGTTTTGTGAGGAGATGTCGGTTGCTACTCTTCCTATTGGACTGTGGGCACGGTACATAGATGACATTTTCATTTTATGGAAGGGGAATCAGTCATCATTTTTGTCCTTTGTATCATCATTGAATGTCAATGAGATTGGCATGAAGTTTACCTGTGAACATCACTTTTCGTCTCTACCCTTTTTGGATGTTCGCATTACCAAGGGGAGTGGAGGTGAACTGGAAACAACTATCTTTAGGAAACCTAATGCCACTAATTCCCTCCTCAGATGGGAGAGTTGTCATCCTCTCCCACTTAGGAGGGGTATACCGAGGGGTCAATACCTTAGGTTGCGGAGGAATTGCAGCCGTAAACGAGATTTGTACTTCAGGCTTCTGAGTTGAGACACAGGTTCCGAGCAAGAGGATACCCAGATGAGGTATTGAAGCCAGCTTACCAAGGGGCCCTCACTAGGACACGTTCCTCACTCTTGACATCGAAGGATGTTGTGGCATCAGATTCCAGGATCATCCGGTATATTACTACCTTTGATCAGGAGTCAAGGCAATTGAGACGGGTTCTGTCTAAATATTGGCAGATCTTGACACTTGACCCTGATCTAAAGGAAGTTTTAGGGGAATGTCCACAAATTACATTCAGACGAGGCCAAAGTTTGAGGGACAAACTAGTCCACAGTCACTTTGTATCTTCACCCACTATGAGTACGTGGCTGTCGCAACCAGTAACAGGTTGCTACCGTTGTAGTGGTTGCATTGCATGCAAACATATGATGTCATCTAAGACGTTTTGCAGCAATGTTACCCACAAGACATACTCCATCCGCCACTTCATTAACTGTCGATCACGGGGAGTGATATACAGGTTGGAGTGTGAGTGTAGGATGGAGTATGTTGGGAAAACATCCCGTGAATTGCGGAGAAGGGTAGGGGAACATTTGAGTGACATACGTCATCAAAGGGATACACCTGTCTCCAGACACGTCCAGCAGTTACATAACGGGCGGGCCAGACTGACCTTTATAGGGATAGACCTGGTTAAACCACCCAAGCGGGGCGGTGACTGGGATCGCCTACTCTTACAGAGAGAGACCAGGTGGATTTATTATCTTAAAACCACCTCTCCATCTGGCCTAAATGAGCGTCTTAATTTTGGCTGCTTTTTGTAATGAATATTGTGTCTTCACTTACCTGTATGTTACCTATTGTATAGACAAGATCGTTTCTGCAGATTTATTTGTTGGTGCCCCCTCTTCTTAACATCGATTATTGGGGTCACTATATTATTATATCATCATGAATTCATTTCCGTGTTGGACAGCACTTTGATCCGTAGCAGCGGAATCTGCTGCGAATACTCTGAAATAACCTATCACGGCTGTTACAAAAGACGTCGCTGACAGCGATGTTAATACATCTCGGCGGTGAGAGTTAAGCGTCTTGTCTCCAGGTAACTAGACTCCATCCTCCCACTTGTTCGCGTCAGCACTTTTGTCCCGATCATGTGATTCGTCACGTGGTTTGGCGCTCTGACGTGATGGGAGGCGGGTCCTGAAGGAGAAAGCGCGGCACATCGCTCTATTTAAAGACGCCATCGGTGAGTTGACACTGTTGCTATTATGCTTCCAGTTTGCCCTGCACTCAGGGAAACGTCACTTTGGAACTTACGATCCTATTAAGGTCTATTGGTTCCGCCGTCCATTTTATTTTATTGTTCCATAGGTGGATTGTATCCCATAGTGTACTCCCCTGATGAGTCGATGCTGACAGAAACGTGCCACGTCGGGAGTGGGCACTGTATGTTTGACCGTAGGGTCAGGTCCGATACTGAGGGACAGGTATCCAGACGGGGCCCCTACCATCGAGGGTGACCCTGTATAGATAGGTAGGGCACTTGCAGTTCATTTTCATCTTCTATAGGGATAGAGTAGGGTTGATACCCACTCCCCTATATATTTTTCTTTTTTCTGCACGTGGACCCCTACTGTTCACTGAACTGAGAACCAATTGCATATCCAAAGGAGGCATTACACCCATTGATTCCTTATCAGCATCTGGATGGGTGAGATTGTTTTGATTTACTATTCTATGTATGTTTGTACTTATTTTGGTTGTCAGAACAGGGAGGTTCAGACAACATAACATCATAGTTCCACTTGATATTACACCTGAGTTATGTGTTGTCTTTGTGTTTGCAAATATATTTTTTAAATGAATTATTAAATGTTATATTTTAAATTATTGCACTACCTGACTCTTGTTAGGTTTCATTATTATTTTTTCTTTAATTAGCGTGCAATATCAGAGGATTATTCCCTATCCCTGATAATAGTTATATTGTTTGTTTATTAGACGGGGTATGGCAGGTTTCCTGTCCACAGGTTTTAGTGCTGATGATTGGTTAAGTGAAGCCAAAGATGTGTTCTCTGATCGAGAATATCATCAAAAGAAATATATTCCTTCTTTTCACACCGCATTTAGAGAACTGACGGCTGTCTATAAAGAACAGATTACATCCTGGTGGGAGACTCAGAGCCTAGATAACTATATTAAGCATAGTATAGTCCCTAGGGGTCTGAGGATTTCTCTCCTTCCAGCCATTAGATCCCGTAACCCTGGTTTCATGACCAAATGGGAGCAAGAGGCTACCAATAGCTCCCTGAGATTCATGAAACTCCTTTTAGAGGAGGAGAAGCATACTCTTGATACCCTCAACCAGAAATTGATAGATCACATTGAAGTGGCCCAGTCATTCTCACAGGAGACTGAATTTGTGACAAAGGAGAAACAACTTCAGAGTACTCTTGAGAAATTTCAGTACCATCTAAAAGAACGTAAACACCGCCAGTTCACGAGAGACCTTTCAGATTTTAGGGAAAATCGTATCTACACATCTGTATCTGGAAGAAGGGAGTCCAAGGCCCATACGGAAACAATCATCTACGGAGACGGATTTATCTGACTCCGAGCGTGAATCAGTTGGTAGACCCCCTCGATATCAGAATCCTCATCGAGGGCCCCCTAGACGTGGGAGGTATAGGGGAAATACTAGGGGTCGTGACCCGCGTTTTTTAGGCCAACTGACTCCCACTTTGGACTATCCGCTTCGCAGCCGCACCCAAACACCAACAGCCCCATAATGGGTCCTCAGGTCGTGAATCTTTCTTCTCGCATTTTGAGTAATATGGAGGTCCAAGCTTTGGAGATGGGCCTATCTTTTGTACCTACACCAGGTTTTAATAGATTCAATGCGATTAGAGATTTACACCTATTTATTAGGAAGTTACAATGGCACAAACATTTTAAGAATGTAGACCGACGGAAATGCCTGGAATTGGGCATTCCGGATGACCTTTTAGAGGATGTAAGGCTATTATACAATCTAGGCACTGAACCGGCGGATGGCCTTGGCCCCTTTACCAATTTAAAATGTAAAAGTAAATTGATGCCACCGAACACTAGTGAAATATCGTGTATTGAGGTATTTCTGGATAAAGTTTCTCGAGAATTGACTAATTTAAAACCATCGGGATTCCCTTCTAACTGTTCAAAAGATATGACCGCTGCTGTTGCCCTCCTGTCCCAGGACACTAGTATTGTCATCAAGCCCTCGGATAAGGGGGGCAACACGGTGATCATGGATTCTTTACAGTACACTGAGATGTGTTTAACCCTCCTAAAGGATAAGAATACTTATGAGATACTATCCCAGGATCCGTCCTCTATATATAAACAGGAACTCAAGGCTATTCTGGATGAGGCTAAATTGAACTTAGTCATTTCTCAAGACGAATATGATTTTCTCCTTCCTCCTTTTCCTCGGATGTCTACCTTTTACTGTCTACCGAAGGTGCATAAGG
The DNA here is from genome assembly GCA_900303285.1 of Rhinella marina. Classification (NCBI taxonomy): domain Eukaryota; kingdom Metazoa; phylum Chordata; class Amphibia; order Anura; family Bufonidae; genus Rhinella; species Rhinella marina. The sequence continues at coordinate 5,401 of ONZH01004954.1, forward strand.
GGATTTCTCCCCTTAAAGGCAGACCGATTGTTTCCGGGGTAGGGAATTTGTGCCAAAATGTTGGGATTTACATTGACCGGATTCTCACCCCGTTTGTGACTGCTCTTCCCTCTTATACTCGTGATACTACAGACCTTTTAAAGAAACTTGAAGGTCTACAATTGGAGGATGACTACATATTATGTAGTATTGATGTTGAGGCATTATATTCCTCTATCCCTCATGATTTAGGGTTGAATGCAGTCAATTATTTTTTACAATCACGAGGATGTCAGTACCGTGCCCACAGTCTGTTTGTCCTCCGCCTCCTACAATTCACTCTTACCAGGAATGTTTTCATTTTTGGCACCAGACTCTACCACCAGCTCAGGGGCACTGCGATGGGGAGCCCGTGTGCCCCATCGTATGCAAACTTGTTCCTGGGCTGGTGGGAGGAGTCATTGGTGTTTTGTGAGGAGATGTCGGTTGCTACTCTTCCTATTGGACTGTGGGCACGGTACATAGATGACATTTTCATTTTATGGAAGGGGAATCAGTCATCATTTTTGTCCTTTGTATCATCATTGAATGTCAATGAGATTGGCATGAAGTTTACCTGTGAACATCACTTTTCGTCTCTACCCTTTTTGGATGTTCGCATTACCAAGGGGAGTGGAGGTGAACTGGAAACAACTATCTTTAGGAAACCTAATGCCACTAATTCCCTCCTCAGATGGGAGAGTTGTCATCCTCTCCCACTTAGGAGGGGTATACCGAGGGGTCAATACCTTAGGTTGCGGAGGAATTGCAGCCGTAAACGAGATTTTGTACTTCAGGCTTCTGAGTTGAGACACAGGTTCCGAGCAAGAGGATACCCAGATGAGGTATTGAAGCCAGCTTACCAAGGGGCCCTCACTAGGACACGTTCCTCACTCTTGACATCGAAGGATGTTGTGGCATCAGATTCCAGGATCATCCGGTATATTACTACCTTTGATCAGGAGTCAAGGCAATTGAGACGGGTTCTGTCTAAATATTGGCAGATCTTGACACTTGACCCTGATCTAAAGGAAGTTTTAGGGGAATGTCCACAAATTACATTCAGACGAGGCCAAAGTTTGAGGGACAAACTAGTCCACAGTCACTTTGTATCTTCACCCACTATGAGTACGTGGCTGTCGCAACCAGTAACAGGTTGCCACCGTTGTAGTGGTTGCATTGCATGCAAACATATGATGTCATCTAAGACGTTTTGCAGCAATGTTACCCACAAGACATACTCCATCCGCCACTTCATTAACTGTCGATCACGGGGAGTGATATACAGGTTGGAGTGTGAGTGTAGGATGGAGTATGTTGGGAAAACATCCCGTGAATTGCGGAGAAGGGTAGGGGAACATTTGAGTGACATACGTCATCAAAGGGATACACCTGTCTCCAGACACGTCCAGCAGTTACATAACGGGCGGGCCAGACTGACCTTTACAGGGATAGATCTGGTTAAACCACCCAAGCGGGGCGGTGACTGGGATCGCCTACTCTTACAGAGAGAGACCAGGTGGATTTATTATCTTAAAACCACCTCTCCATCTGGCCTAAATGAGCGTCTTAATTTTGGCTGCTTTTTGTAATGAATATTGTGTCTTCACTTACCTGTATGTTACCTATTGTATAGACAAGATCGTTTCTGCAGATTTATTTGTTGGTGCCCCCTCTTCTTAACATCGATTATTGGGGTCACTATATTATTATATCATCATGAATTCATTTCCGTGTTGGACAGCACTTTGATCCGTAGCAGCGGAATCTGCTGCTAATACTCTGAAATAACCTATCACGGCTGTTACAAAAGACGTCGCTGACAGCGATGTTAATACATCTCGGCGGTGAGAGTTAAGCGTCTTGTCTCCAGGTAACTAGACTCCATCCTCCCACTTGTTCGCGTCAGCACTTTTGTCCCGATCATGTGATTCGTCACGTGGTTTGGCGCTCTGACGTGATGGGAGGCGGGTCCTGAAGGAGAAAGCGCGGCACATCGCTCTATTTAAAGACGCCATCGGTGAGTTGACACTGTTGCTATTATGCTTCCAGTTTGCCCTGCACTCAGGGAAACGTCATTTGGAACTTACGATCCTATTAAGGTCTATTGGTTCCGCCGTCCATTTTATTTTATTGTTCCATAGGTGGATTGTATCCCATAGTGTACTCCCCTGATGAGTCGATGCTGACAGAAACGTGCCACGTCGGGAGTGGGCACTGTATGTTTGACCGTAGGGTCAGGTCCGATACTGAGGGACAGGTATCCAGACGGGGCCCCTACCATCGAGGGTGACCCTGTATAGATAGGTAGGGCACTTGCAGTTCATTTTCATCTTCTATAGGGATAGAGTAGGGTTGATACCCACTCCCCTATATATTTTTCTTTTTTCTGCACGTGGACCCCTACTGTTCACTGAACTGAGAACCAATTGCATATCCAAAGGAGGCATTACACCCATTGATTCCTTATCAGCATCTGGATGGGTGAGATTGTTTTGATTTACTATTCTATGTATGTTTGTACTTATTTTGGTTGTCAGAACAGGGAGGTTCAGACAACATAACATCATAGTTCCACTTGATATTACACCTGAGTTATGTGTTGTCTTTGTGTTTGCAAATATATTTTTTAAATGAATTATTAAATGTTATATTTTAAATTATTGCACTACCTGACTCTTGTTAGGTTTCATTATTATTTTTTCTTTAATTAGCGTGCAATATCAGAGGATTATTCCCTATCCCTGATAATAGTTATATGGAAAAAGAAAGACCCATGCCTTTGTCTTGAGGCTACAGAAAAGCCCTTTCATTTGCATCATCCCTGTCTTCACTGGTTTGACTTCATTTTTTCCTAAGAATAACCAAAAACACCCCATGTGCTATGGAAAATACTCAAGATATTACTCTTGTTGCTTAGTTTTGGCCCAGTGACTGAAATATGTAGCTGTGATGGTGGTGGTTGTGGTAGTAGTAGTAGCTCTAGTAGCCATGGTAGTGTTGGTAGGAGCACTGGTAGCACTAGGGGCAAACAGGGGAGGGAATCGTGAGGGGGGCCAAGTTGCCGATGATGACATATCACAGGCTGATAAAAGTGGCATGGAGGTTAGGAATATGATCACTGTGTGTTGAACAGGAACTGGAAAATGGATTGGGTGCTGAGGAGGAGGTGACATTAGAGGAGGAGTGTGGTGGCCTTGTAGTAATAAAGATCAGAGGCAACTTATCGCCAAAACATAAAAAAAAAAACTGTGGTTAGCTTGGGAACTGGTGATGCCACTGATACCATTTTTACAGGCTCAGAATGTGCCAGACCTAGGCCAAGCTCAGCTTCTGTTATCTTTGTGTGGGAATCTGCCATCTGGCAATTTTTCTCCACAGTGCCTGCAGACATAACCACCGCCCTGTGCAAGGATGAAAATAACCTATAGGCATTGAAACACAAGCATAGGCACAACGGTTCCATGGCAGCTCATGAGACTGCATCACTCATTCCAGTGGGAAAATAGAACTAGCCAGCAATTTGAATAAGACTGTCCTCGTTCTCCCAATCTTTTTTGTGGCAGCAAGGACATACTGTATCCACATGCAGAACAGTGTCCGTGTCATCATCATCAGTTACTACATCTTCCACTCAGACTCCTCCTCCTCCAGGAAATAACTCTATGTACCAGCAATCCACTTGTGAGCAAGTAGAACTCCCACCTGGCCAAGATGCTAGAGGTTCAGTTGCTGCAGTTGCTTTAGGAAACTGATGGTAAGTGATCAGCATCAATGTTAGATACCTAGTCAATATTATTAAGCCATCCCTGCCTTGTACTCTTACATGACAGAGAATGTAGATCGCTTCTACAGCAAGGTGTTCACCACCTTTGACACATGGAGCAGCTGTTTTGGGCAGGGACAGTTCAAGTCTTTCATGATCCACTAGGTCAATGTTTACATGGCAGCAGCAACACAGTACTGCAGCAATGAAGCAAGGTTCTATTGGCATCTACATGTTGGTGTCAGTCTGTAATGGACATGCTCCTGTCCTTAACAGAAACAAGGCAAAACTTTGCTTCCATTCCTTCCCCCTATCATATGTGTAAACTGAAGTATTGCCATGCTGTCACCAACTGGTGAGCCCAAACATGAGAAGCCACATAGCCACGTTGCTAAAGTGCATCAAACAGCAAATATCCTTCTGGCTGCCTCACTACCAAATACAACTGGTCTAGGGGATCAGCAACAATGGCAGGGTCATTGTGGCTGCATTGTATTTGGGTGAAATAACACATGCTCCTTCCATGGCACACATTATAAGTTTAGTGGTTCAACTCTTTTTTTAAAATTTATTGTGGTTTGCAGAAGGTCCTGGCCATGTCCAGAATAGTGTCCTCGCCCTTCAGCTGTTCTTATGTGGCTAATAATGCCCTCCTGGACTTGCTGCTATGGAAAGATCTGTTTTGCAAAGTTCCAAGTGGCTGGATTTCCACCTTGCATATACGGGTATAGCAAAAAAGGTCAATAACTACATCTTGCACAAGACCATCTAATATTATTTACTTAGTTCTGTATGAAAAAGTGGTCTGGAGACAGAATGTGATGTCATTTACATGGGACTGTATGTTGGAGGGTTGGGGGCATTATAATCTCTGGGGACACTACAGGGAGTATTATAACCACAGAGGTCACTGCAGAGCAGCATTATAAATACTCGGGGCACTATAACAGATATTATAACTAGGGATGAGCGAACTTTTGAAAAGTTCGGTTCGCATCGGCGAACTTGCGTGAAGTTCGGATTCGTACGAACCGAACCTAAAACGAACCTTGCTATAACGGCTGAATAATTGCTGCTACAATAATGGGAGTCTGATAGGGTATAGTTTCGTTTACTTGCAGTTGCTATTACAATGAAAAAAGTTGAAAAAATCCAAGTGACTTCAACAACGGCGACGTAAAATATACGCATATTTGAGAATTTACACTAATGCGTACGCTAATGCGAACATTCCCTCACAAATAATGAACATACAGTCTAGCGTTGTCAAAGGTACGCTACTTAACTGAATGAATATGTACGCATTAGCGTACGCATACACTGCGTCTGCGAACATTCCTACTCAAGTAACGAACATACAGTGTAGCGTTGTCAATTGTACGCTACTTAACTGAATATGTACGCATTAGCGTACGCATACACTGCGTCTGCGAACATTCCTACTCAAGTAACAAACATACAGTCTAGCGTTGTCAAAGGTACGCTACTTAACTGAATATGTACGCATTAGCGTACGCATACACTGCGTCTGCGAACATTCCTACTCAAGTAACGAACATACAGTCTAGCGTTGTCAAAGGTACGCTACTTAACTGAATATGTACGCATTAGCGTACGCATACACTGCGTCTGTGAACATTCCTACTCAAGTAACGAACATACAGTCTAGCGTTGTCAAAGGTACGCTACTTAACTGAATATGTACGCATTAGCGTACGCATACACTGCGTCTGTGAACATTCCTACTCAAGTAACAAACATACAGTCTAGCGTTGTCAAAGGTACGCTACTTAATAATGTACACTAATGCGTACGCTAATGCGTATGAATTCATAAAATGTGTGTACACATTAGTGAACATTCTCAAATATGCGTATATTTAGGGTATGGCATATGGCATATTCCATACCCTAAATATACGCATATTTGAGAATGTTCGCTAATGTGTACGCATTTTATGAATTCATACGCATTAGCGTACGCATTAGCGTACATTCTCAAATATGCGTATATTTTGAGTCGTCGTTATTTTAACCAGATTCGTTACGAACTTTCTCAAAATTAGGTTCGGTGACTAACCGAACTTTTGGGAAAGTTCGTAACGAATCTGGTTCGTTATGGTTCGGTTCGCTCATCCCTAATTATAACAGTAGGGGGCACTGTAAAGGGTATTATTAGTCATAGGGTTACTACAAGGTGCATTATAACTACAGGGGCCACCAGAGGAGGACATTATAAATATTGGGGGCACTAAAGGGGCATAATTACTGGGGTTAATACTGGGTGCATTATACTGTAAATACTTAGGGCACTGTTGGGGACATTATAACTAGTGGGGACATTATAGGGGTTCTTATTACCACTGAGGGCACTATAGGCTGACGTTATTGTTACTGTGGGCTCTGGGGGGACATTCATTCTACTAATCGAGGCGCTGTTGGGGAGCATTATCAATGCTGGGGATACTTTAGGCGGTACTATTACTAACGAGGGCGCTCTGGGAAGGAATTTACATTGTGGGGCTTTGATGAGCACTATTACTATGAGGGGCTATCTATATGGACCAAACAAAAACATGCAATTGAACCTGCTTACCCTGAACGTCTAATCCGCACACTTTGTAGGCTCCAGCGAGTGCAGCGAGTCTGAGGTTTAGAAATGTTATCCGATCAAATCTTTCATGAACTGCTCATTCACAAATGTAATATATATGATTGAATGTCATGCATGTAGCAAAAAATATATTGGCTGCACTACTAGAAGTCTCAAAGTCAGGGTATCGGAGCACCTGAGAGATATCAAGCAGGAAGGTGTCAAACACATTTCAATGGCATCAAAACATTTCCGTGATTCACATCAGGGGTCCATAGACACACTGTGCGTTTCTGCAATAGAACAGGTATACAGTTCACCAAGAGGGGGTGATCAAAAGCTGAGAGTGTTGGACCGTGAGGCATTTTGGATATACCAGTTAGATACCAGGGTGCCTCATGGTCTAAACCTCAGACATGACATTATGTTCCATTATTAAATGAGTGACATGTTCTGCTCTGTGGATCTATGAGATCATAGGGGCTAATGTTATTTTGTTTTTATATATGTCTTGATAAATGGGACATATATTGTTTTGTGATTTATAGTGTACTAGCAGAAAGACCCGGCTTCGCTTGAGTATATTTCATCTATTTATTTAATGTTTCTGTGTGTCGTTGCAGACAGAAAGTCAATGCAGCTGACAGAAATTGATTTTTACCTTCATTTTTTCAATCCCTATTGGCTGCGGAGTGGGAGGGGGCGTGGTTTAATGGGACACGGGGGGGGGTTAAGTGCTTCATTTCAGGGTGGCCTGAATTATAGGTTAATGCCATGGTAATTTGAGGAAACACAATGGGTAGCAGTGGAAGAAAACATTGCTTTGCGCGGGTATATTTAATCTATTTCATTTAATGTTTCTGTGTGTCGTTGCAGAGAGAAAGTCATCCTCCCTCCCATCCCTGCAGCTGACAGATGTTGATTTTTACCTTCAATTGTTCAATCTCCATTGGCTGCGGAGTGGGAGGGGTCATGGCCTGACTGAGTCGGGGGCGTGACGTTGCAAGACCTGGGGCGGGGTTTTAAGTCCTTCTTTTGATGGTGGCCAGAATTACAGGTCGATGCCATGGTAATTTATGAGGACACGCCATGGGTAACAGCGGAAGAAAACATTGCTTTGTACGGGTATATTTAATCTATTTCATTTAATGTTTCTGTATGTTGTTGCAGAAAGTAATCCAACTTCCCTCCCACCCCTGCAGCTGACAGAAGTTGATTTTTACCTTCATTTTTTCAATCCCCGTTGGCTGCGGAGTGGGAGGGGGCGTGGCCTGACAGAGTCTGAGCGTGGTTTCCCGAGATCTGGGGCAAGGGTCAGAGTGGCATGAATTACAGGTCGATGACATGGTAATTTATGGGGACCCGCAATGGGTAGCAGTGGAAAAAAACATCTTTTATTAGTACTGAATGGTTGTAGTCTAAAATTAGTCAATTTCATCTACGATTTTTGTGTGTCGTTGCAGAGAGAAATTCACCCTCCCACCCCTGCAGCTGATTTTTTTCAATCCCCGTTGGGAGGGGGTGTGGCCTGGCAGAGTTGGGGGTGTGGATTATCAAGATGCTTCGAACGGTTGTAGTCTGAAATTAGTCTATTTCATCTAAAATTTTGTGTGTCATTGCAGAGAGAAATTCACCCTCCCACCCCTGCAGCTGAAGTTTATTTTTCCCTTCATTCTTTCAATCCCTGTTGGCTGCGGAGTGGGAGGGGGCGTAACCTGACAGAGTCGGGGGCGTGGATTATCAAGACGCTTCACATGGGTGTATTTAATCTATTTCATTTAATGTTTCTGTGTGTCGTTGCAGAAAGAAAGTCAACCTTCCACCCATCCCTGCAGCTGACAGAAGTTGATTTTTACCTTTATTTTTTCAATCCCTGTTGGCTGCAGAGTGGGAGGGGGCGTGGCCTTACAGAGTCGGGGCGTGGCTTAGCAAAGCGCTTCGCATAGGTGCATTTAATCTATTTCATTTAATGTTTGTGTGTCGTTGCAGAATGGCTGCCGAGTGAGAGGGGGCGTGGCCTGACAGAGACGCGGCGTGGCTTAGCAAAAGGCTTCGAACAGTTGTAGTCTATAATTAGTCTATTTCATCTAAAATTTTTGTGTGTCGTTGCAGAGAGAAATTCACCCTCCCACCCCTGCAGCAAACAGAAGTTTATTTTTACCTTAATTTTTTTAATTCCCATTGGCTGCGGAGTGGGAGGGGGCGTGACCTGACAGAGTCGGGGGCGTGGATTAGCAAGACGCTTCGCATGGGTGTATTTAATCTATTTTATTTAATGTTTGTGTGTGTTGTTGCAGAAAGAAAGTCAACCTCCCACCCATCCCTGCAGCTGACAGAAGTTGATTTTTACCTTTATTTTTTCAATCTCTGTTGGCTGCGGAGTGAAAGGGAGGGTGGTCTGATAGAGTTGGGGGTGTGGCTTAGTGAGACCTGGGGCGGGGGTTTTAAGTACTTCTTTTAGGGTGACCTGAATTAAAGGTCAATACCATGCTTATTTATGAGCCCACGCAATAGGCAGCAGTGGAGGAAAACATCTTTTATTACTACTGAACTGTAGTAATAGAAAAACACATAAGTTATATTTATGGTAACTGGAATACCTTTAACAGTGTCAGTGAATAGAAATGGATGAGATCCTCAGCTGCTGATAATTACCTGGTTGTTATGGAAACCTGCCCTCCCTGTGTGTGGCTTTGCAGAGAATGGCAGTTGGAGTTTAAAACCAAAGTTCCCAGTTGTAATGTTGGCTAATGGAGATCATATTTTGGGGATATCTCAGGAACGGTATGTCCTAGAGAGATGAGACCTGGTCTAAAACCTTCCCGGACACCTGATGTACCTGTGTGCCGAATTTGGTGAAAATCGGTCCAGTAGTTTGGTCGCGCATAGAGAACAGACAGACAGACAGACAGACAGAAACTCATTTTTATATTATTAAGAGATAATCATATTGCTTTTCCATGTACATATGTATATAGTTGTGTCCTATGTAATGATCTGTCTTGAAGGTTGCTGCCACAAGATTTATGGGTGTGGTACATATCATTGGATAGATGTGGATGGTATAAGGCCTAATTCACAGTGGGTGGCATCACTGCTTCAAGTAGACCGCATGCTATATTAGAAAAATAGACTGTTATGTTGTTGTATTATGTGGCATACGTGTTATCATCATGGGTTATATGAAGGAGGGTAGTTTACATACCATATGCTCTGTTTTTAAAATATATTGTGGTTTAAACTCCATTTAGATGTAACGTAGCTTTAAGAATGGGAGTTCCATCAACGGGTCCAGGAGTGGGATCCACTCCCAAGGAATGCTGGGGATTTAAATGTTAGAGAAAACTCAGAGTGTATAGACCATGATTAAGACCTTTTATGGTTGAAACATGTTGGTTTTTATGCATGATGGAGAAAAGTCTGCTGTATGGATTTTTTAACTTGACCAAATAAAAGGAAGTTTTATCTCAAAAAGGAGGTTTGCTAGCGGACAGCAATTTTTTTTTTTACAATCGCTATCTATATGGCACTTTTATTTCTTCAGGATAGTATTTGGGGGCATTACAGTATTGGGGGTAGCAGCAGGATAACACTGTTGGTCACCAGATTGGAGAGAATGATATAAAAGTGAGGAAACTAATGTCTGTGTGAAAACTCTGCAAAGACAAGACATGGCTGAAAGCAATTGCCATGACGGTCTGGGATGAATGGAGAATATGAGGAAACAGAGCTCTCTACATTAGAGAAAGACTCTTTATTTTTCCTTGCTGGCGTGAGGTTCTATTGAGAACGTGGCATGGGAAGGAGGGGCACCTCTGGCAGCGAAAAGCTAAAATTGGCCCTAGCTCCACCAGGTGGAGGAGAAGATAAATACTCCCTCTCCTCTGCACTGTGGTTCCAAATACTAAGCTGATTGGTGGAGCAGCAGTGAGGAACTGCTCCTCCACCAATCAGCTCAGTCACACTCACAGACACCAGTGCTGCCAAGGAGGAAGCAGGAGCCACTGTGTGATGTGACACACTGTCCAGAGAAAGTCTGGAAGACCAAGATAAATTTCAGAGACAGCTGCTGGTAGGACTGCTAAAAAAGCAAATACGATGCTCCACTTGACTGCAAAAGACCCTCAGGAACATTTAACAGACTCTGGAGTTGTAGTACATTGTTCTACTGTTCAAGGACACCTTCACAAATATGGCCTTCATGGAAAACCTCTCCTGCGTCCTCACTACAAAACTTGGTGCAAGAAGTTTGCAATAGCACATCTAAGACTAGTTTCACACTTGTGTTTTTTCCTTATCCAGTAGGGATCAGCAAAAACGCTTCCATTATTGATAATACAACTGGCTACATCCGTTATGAACAAATTCGATTGTATTATCTTTAAAACAGCAATGATGAAATTGTAAGTCAATGGATGCCGGATCTGTTTTCTATTGTGTCTGAGAAAACGGATTCAGCATGACACACAATGCAAGAATATGGTGCCCGTTTTGCTCTGCATCCCATGCCAGACAGAGAACCGCATCTTGCAACGTTTTTTGTCCGGTATGTGAACGCAACCAAATAGAACTAAATGCATTTTGCTGCATTCCATTCTGTTCAGTTCAGTTTTGTTCCCATTGACAATGAAGGTAAATGTTTTTCTCCGGTGTTGAGATCCTCTGCCGGATCTCAATACTGGAAAAGTTAAACGCAAATTTGAAACTATCCTAAACAATTTGGAAACAAGTCTTTTGGACCGACAAGGTTAAAATAGACCTCTTTGAGCAGGATGAGCAAAGGAATGGTTGGAGAAAAAAGAGCACAGAACACCTCCAACCAATAAGCATGGGGGTGAATCAATCATAGTTTGGGTTTGTGTTACAACCAATGTCACGGGGAACATTTCGTAAGCAGAGGGAAGAATGAATTCAATGAAATTCCAACAAGATCTGGAAATAAACTTACTGTAACACCAACTGTAAAAAGCTGAAGTTAAGAAGAGGATGGCTTCTACAAATGCATAATGATCCTAAACACACCTCAAAATCTACAATAGACTACCTTAAAACGCGCAAACTGAAGGTTTTACCATGTCCCTTACAGTTCTCCCTGATCTGAACTTCATTGAAAATCTGTGGCTAGACCTCAAAATAGAAGTTCATGAAAGACGGCCCAGGAATCTTACAGAACTAGGAGACTTTTGCAATGAAGAATAGATGAATATCCCTCAAACAAGAATTGAACAACTTTTGGCTGGCTACAATATGCATTTAAAAGCTCTGATGGGGGAGATTGTCTTTGCACATCCTGTCAATGTCTAGTGTTGACAGTATCAGTCTGTTTAGGGACACATCCAGAGGTTTGGCTAGAAGGAATGCAGGGGTCTTCTGACACATTCCTTAAACTGCTTCCTGTAGTGCCCACAGTACCTGTGGACGATGTCACAAATTGGGTGCAGTAATAGGGGTGAGGAGCTAAACTCTGTAGACACAAATCCTGGCTGGAAGAAGTCATCATGGTGATCTGGACCAGATGGAAAGATGGGAAAAGGGAGCAATTCTAATTGGAGACCTCAAATGTAAGTCACTGGATATAACTTCACTATAATCACTTTTATGCTCTGCAATGCGCTGGAGTGAAACTAATATCTGCCACTATATGATCACTGTATGGTGGTAATATTGGGATTTGTACAGTTTTATTGTTTAGTAATGGTATTTAGTGGTATTGGTAGTGGTCATAGTGTTGCATTACCTGGGTTGGGAGCCCACTCAGGCAGTGGATGTGTTTCCCCCATGTAAGTTACACTTTGACAAGACGTATCTGTTCTGGGTCCTGTTCTGTTTAACATGTTTGTAAGTGACATAAGGGACAGCTTGGTAGCGAAGGTTTTCTTGTTTGCTGATGACACAAAAGTTTGTAATAGGGTTGATGTTCCAGGAGGTGTCTGTAATATGGAGAATGATTTATCTTTATTAGATAAGTGGTCAAAACAATGGAAACTGCAGTTCAATGTTTCCAAATGTAAAATAATGCACTTGGGGAGAAGAAATCCTCTATCTGAGTATCGTATTGGCAGTTCTGTGTTATCAAAGACTTCAGAAGAGAAGGATTTGGGGGTAGTCATCTCTGACAGCCTCAAAATGAGTAACCAATGCAACCAGGCGGTAGGGAAAGCAAATCGTATGCTTGGCTGCATAGCTAGAGGTATAACAAGCAGAAAGAGGGAGATTGTGATCCCACTGTATAGAGCTCTAGTGAGACCACATCTGGAATACTGTGTTCAATTCTGGAGACCTCACCTGCAAAAGGATATTGTTAAAATAGAACGGGTCCAAAGAAGAGCTACAAAAATGGTGGAAGGTCTAAAGCATAGAACTTATCAAGAAAGACTCAGAGTTCTTAATATGTATAGTCTGGATGAAAGAAGAGAAAGGGGGGACATGATTGAAACCTTTAAATATGTTAATGGACTGAATAAAGTTCAGGAGGAAAGGGTTATTAATAAGAAACTGAACACAAGAACAAGGGGGCACAATCTGAGGTTAGTTGGGGGAAAAATCAAGAACAACATTAGAAAATATTATTTCACTGAAAGAGTAGTAGAAGCTTGGAACAAACTTCCAGCAGAGGTGGTTGATAAATCCACAGTAACTGAATTTAAACATGCCTGGGATAAACATGTATCTATCCTAAGATAACAATAAAGGAATAATAAAAGGGCAGACTAGATGGACCAGGTGGTCTTTTTCTGCCGTCAATCTTCTATGTTTCTATGTATGGTAGTTATTAATATATATACATTTTTAGAATAGGAAGAATAATAGTGGAACAACAAAATACAGAACTCTAGGAAATTACTTATAACAGTGGTCCCCGACAACCAGTCCACCAGGCAATCAGGCCCCTGGTTAAAAAATGGAGGACGGCAGCTGCGGTGGCAGGGGACAGGGAGATGAGCGCTTCCATTGTGGAAGCGCTCATCTCCATAGTCATCTGTATTGCCGTCCTCACGACAGCGATACCGATGCCTGTGCTGCGGTCATGCGGAAATGCCTCTCCCTCCCCTGCCCGTTCCTCTGATAGGCTACAGGCCTAGTGCCTGCAGCCTATCAGAGGCCGGTTTAGGCGGCGCGATGATGTCATTGCGCCGCCTGAGCCATACAGAGGACGACACAGGCCAGAAGAGGCCTGCATCGCATCGCTGAAAAAAGCATGGAGGTTTTTCAGCGATTTTTGGGGGCATCTACTGAGGCCACAAAGAAGGGTTTTTTATATGAGGGGTTCTGTATAGGGGAATTTTATGTTATATTTATATATTTTAGATCAAGTATTCACTTAAAAAGGAATGCCGGGAGCACCAACAGATCCACTTTAACATGTGGTAATCACCCTCTTGTGCAAAATGGCAATGGCTCTTTTCACATCTAAATTACAGATGAATTATCTGTAACATAAAGAAAAAAACTAAAATACTCAGTTCTTTAGAAGGAAATGCTAATGTTTTCTACATGGGATAGTTCCCTCTGCTTTACACATAATCACACATGATTAGAGGGGAGTAAGCAATTGTGTAAAGAGAAATCCTTACAACTGTTCTCCTTTAGCAACCTGGTCTTTTAAGTGTGAATGATGTGTCCATGATAAGCTGGTTCCCTGATTACGCAGCATTACCATCAAAGTTTGTAATATGTAATTGTCATTGTTATGTCTAAATTATCTTGTGAGTTCTGTAAAGTAAAATGATAAGGAATACCTGAGGAGCATCTTAAAGACAGTAAAGTGAATGTTAAAACATAATAACTGCAACACTTGCTACAAGTGTCCCACTAACTCCTACTGTTTAACAGTAATGTATAAAGTATATGCATGCTTTGTAATGTAACAGCTGTAACATGGTTTCTGGAAAAGTACTGGACGGGTTGTATATATCACACAAAAAGCTTGGGTGGGAGAAGTAAAAGAATTCAGGAAAGCTGTCTTGTTTCAACAAAGTGTAGTTCACTGAGGCATTTTTCTTTAAAGTGTTTTATGGGCTATATTTTTATGGAATGGCATGTAGGTGTTGGTAGTGGGGCATGCCATTCCCTCCTCACTCCAGTACAACTGGATCTGCATCTGTACTTCACAGCTAGTGTTATGAATCATCGATTATGGACCCTCGGTTACAACTATTCAATTTGGTTACACTTGACAGGTATTCACCCTTTAATCCCTGTACGGGGATCTGACCTTCTCTATAGGGAAACAACTAGACTGCCACCTGCTGGGATATAAAGAGAGACCCCACTGCAGTCAGAGACACTGGGAACTCAGGATACAGAATATACACCAAAACCGAAGGAAGACCGCAGGTCCTGTCACCAAGACTTGAGTCACCAAGGCTTAAATACAGTTTACTAGCTCTGGACTGCATATTGGTAGTGTAAATCAATGAAGACACAGGACAAACTGGCAGGCTGAGTGGTAGTGAAAGTGAAAGCACAGACAGAATGGGTATTTGACAGGAACATGAACAAGGCAGACGGGAAGGGTTAACTTAAAGAGGTTTTCTGAGACTTTACTACTGATCACCTATCCATTGTATATGGTCGTTCATCAGTGTTTTATCTGTGGGGGTCCGACACCTGGGACCTCGGCCTATCAGCTGTTTGAGAAGGCACCAAATTCACAGTAGTGTCATGGCCTTCTCGCAGCTTTCCCTAGGCCATCTGATGTCACATTCATCCGTTACACGACCTAGGCGCAGCTCATCCCCATTGAACTGGATGAGGCTAACCTGCGATACCAAGCACAGCTGCTATAAAATGGACAGAACTGTGCTTGGTGAGTAGAGAGAAGGCTACTGCAAGTGCCAGTGCCTTCTAAAACAGCTGATCACAGGTGTCAGACCCCCATCAATCAGATACTGATGACCTATCCAGAGTATAGTGTCCAAAACAGAGGGGGGGTGGAAGCAGCACTGCTTTACCTGTGATTCAGGTTATAAAGTCTTTTTAAAGGGTCCTAGATGTAGCATGGTTAACACACAAACCCTTAACTCAAATTTCTTAACTCATCGCGTTATCTTGATACAAAAGCCATTGAAAAGCAATTGAATGTGTTTGCTTTACGCATTTAGTTTAGATAACACGTCTCAGAAAGCATGTGTGTTAAGACTACTACATCCGTAATAGCGGATTGTGGGTGCTCGCGGTATGCAGGTCCTGACTTAAAGGTCCCGTAAAATCATGAAATCCAAAGCACTCCAGAATATTTCCAAATGTAGGTGGTGTTTATTTAAGGCATCTTGATACAGTGCGACGTTTCGGCCCAAGGCTTGAAAAAGGCTCTATTGGGCGGAAACAGGACAGTGTTCTACTCACCATGCTGGTGCCTCAATGCTTCTGCCTAATACTCTAGCATCTGTTAGCTTAGGATGTGCATATTCACCTCCAGCATCTTAAAGGGCCAGTGCATGTGCTTCCAACAAAGGTGGATTGAAGTCTAGTATTTGCATTATTTAAATGCAAATGCAAACTACTGATGATCTATACTCTGGATAGCGAAATGTAGAAATCCACAGCACTCCAAAATATTTCCAAATGCAGGTGGTGTTTATTTAAGGCATCTTGATACAGTGCGATGTTTCTGTCCAATAGAGCCTTTTTCAAGCCTTGGGCCGAAACGTCGCACTGTATCAAGATGCCTTAAATAAACACCACCTGCATTTGGAAATATTTTGGAGTGCTGTGGATTTCTACATTTCGCTATCCAGAGTATAGATCATCAGTAGTAAAGTTTCAGAATACCCTTTTAAACACAAACAGAACTGAACAAGACAATTTTGGAAGTGCAGGCACAGAGATCTTCTGGTCCACCACGGCATGATGTAGGAAACTACCTGCTGAACCTGAATCTAAGAGGGAAAACACCTCCACAGAATAATGCCATTGGAAGAGACAATAGTGGAGAGGACAGATCTTAAACCAGGGTCATCTCTCTTACCAATTATAGGCTCTGAGGGCTCCCGTTTTTTTTAGAAAAACTGCAGGTGCAGGAGTGACCTCATTATTACCATTGGCAGTCTGTGTTTATGGTCCACTTCCATCAGCCTTATTCTATCACGTGCAGAGGCGTAAGCATGATAGCCTGGGAGGAAGAAGAAGAAGGAGATGGCAACTTCTGGAGGAGAAAATACACAACCTAAGGTAACAGAGGCTGGAGTACTAGGCAAAAGCATGGAGGCATCAGCATGGTCAGTAGAACTGTGTTCTAATATCTAGAACAAAGCCTGATAGATAAGCCAATATCTAGACTTCAAACTACACTTCAAACCATCTTTGTTGGTCACTAGGATTTGGAAGCACCCACACTGGCCTTTAAATAATGCAAATACTAGACTTCAATCCATCTTTGTTGGAGGCACATGCACTGGCCCTTTAAGAGGCTGGAGGTGAATATTCACATCCTAAGCTAACAGATGCTAGAGTATTAGGCAGAAGCATTGAGGCATCAGCATGGTGAGTAGAACACTGTCCTAAAATCTAAAACAGAGTCTGATAGATCATCCAATATCCTCCCTCCTGATTGGTTGTAAGACTGACTGCAAAGCATTATGGCCATGCCTGTGATCATATGATTCTCTGCCTTCATCTTTCCAGTCCTGTTTCTCTCACTATTGCACTGAATTTTAACGTTAAAATGGCTGGCACTGTTTTGCACAATTTTTTGGGAAGTGATATGCCAGAACTTTGGATATTTTTCTATGTTTCTAAGAGAAATTCTTGTCAAATTTGTGATTAATCCGATTTGTTTAGAATTGATTCACTCATGATGCATAAAAAAAAAAAAATACACCAAGAATGAATTGTTGGAATCAAAACTTTGGAAACTTTATTTGTGTGAATGTGATGGTGATATATAAGTGCTTAAAACATTAGAGTTAAATATAATGGGGGAAAACTGTACAATTGAAAGGACTGTCTGGTATCCTTTTGGGCTACTTTGAGGCAGGATGCAAGATGAGATATGGTTGGGTATGGAGGCATGGAGGCATACAGGTTCTGTATGATTTTCTGTGGCACATTCACCCACAGATGTTGCAGATGGGCCCATAGATCATGCCCACTTATACACTGCAGAAAAATAGTGTCCCAGCTGATCCAATAATTGCTCGACTGGCTATAAATCTATCAACTGGGTAGGCCAAGCTAGTGTTGAAATCCTGGCAAACCCTTGTAGTGTATGCACAACCATTATCTTGCTGGAAAAATGCCAGTTGAAAGCCCAGGCATGAGAGGCAATACATCTGGTCACAGGATATCCTGCTCACATAGCTCATATATATACAGATTCCTGGTGGGCTGGTCTGTCATGGGAGCACCTGACATGAGTAAAAATGAACTGCGTAATGCCCCCCCTGCACCATGAGTGTAGTTCCAAGTATATGAGATCTCAAGGACCTAATACTAATAAAATACTGGGTGAACTGATGGAGGAATTAATAAGACTGGGGTGCACTAATTGGGCACTTATAATACTTGGGACACTAATGGGAGTATTAATAACACTGGGTGCCTCTAAGGAGGCATTAATTATATTGGGGGCGCTATGATCGGGGATTTGATGTCCAGGGGGCACTATGGGGGGCATTATGCATACTGAGGGCACTGTGGGGGTGGGGATTAAAAAAATATATTTCTTTTTTAGTGACCATTAAAAAGATACAAACTGGCCATTAAAATTGGACAGTCAAAAAGTAGATGTAGATACAGTGAAAAATGGCCATGACAAACTGACTGTATCAGTATTTCCTGGCCATTTTTTTTTTTTTTTGCTGTTGTGTGAATGTAGTCTTATACAGCTGTATAAATGTAAAAATTAAAAAAGTTATGGCTCTGGGAAGGTAGGGAGTAAACAAACAAAAATGATAGAAAAAAAACTGCATCAGGAAGGGGTTAACTGGGAACAATGCTTCTCCTAGTTGAGGCATCATCAATGGTGCTGAAAGGTATTATGTGCTACATGGTGCCATTTATTTAGCTCTGTTGGGGGGATATTTTGTGCCAGGGCTGTTTTGTTATCCGAGTCCGGTCCTGGTCATGGTTTCCCAGATCATCACACCAGCAGTTGAGGCAGTAAGTCCACAGCAAATGCAGGATTGAAGCGCTCACCATGAAGCCTCCATACTGGAACTCAGCCATCATAGGATTCCAAACAGCACTTGTTCGTCTCAAAAGAACATATGGTTCCTGTCTACAGCAGTGCAGTTTTTGCATTCACAACCTCACTGCAATAGAAGGTGGTGGTGGTTAGCTGTCAATGAAAGGACACATAATGGGTACTATGACATCAAATTTCATCTCAAAATGGTCTGGGCAGAGTCAGGGGTGTGTAATGAAGGTATTTCCTGCGTTTGTATGGTGGACAACAAAACTGTCTGAGCTGCTCTTGGTTGTTTGTGGATCAAATGATGCTGTCTACTGGTGCTCTTTCTGGGCCTCCCACAGCCTCTTCGTTGTGTGTGAGGCCCTCACGTAATCACTTCTCCTAGAGCCTCCTAACAGCTAGGTAAGAATGACCTAGATGGCAGGGAATTAGTAAAAATGGCCATCCTGTTTTTCTCAGTCCAGTGATGTGCCCCCTCTCTAGCTATAGGGGGTGCAGATTTAGCAGTCACTACTGGCCCAGGAGCCGGAGGGATCCAAAGACCCTTGTGCTGCACCGGTATCATAGACAGTTCATGCTGATCAATATACACCTCTGGCTGGAGGGAAGGGGTTAGGTCAAGAATTTGGCATGAGGAGGAAAGGTTCAGTTTCAATTTTTTCCTCAAGCAGCATGAAGGCTATATGCTTCCCTGCCCCTGGCCATAAATCACTGAGGGAAGGGGGGGGGGGCAAGCTGATGTCATACACTAGGGCTCATGAGCCTTTAGCTATGTCCCTGACCCCTCTCAATATTTGTCAACTGGCTTGGGCAAAATGTCTTTAAATGCATCGTAGAGGCATATCTAGCAGTCTCACCAAAAGGTACATTACCTGACAGGGCAGCGAGTGAAGCAGTTTCCTGCCATCTTGTGTCAAGACCCAGTGTCTAATCAAACCACACCTGTATGTCTGCCTGAGACATAGCACATGATTATAGGTCTAGGGATACACACTGACTGAGTAAAGGAACTCTATCAATATATTGGATGTCTGCGGCCAGAATAAACAGCAACATATTTTTCAGTTTACACTTTGTTTTTGTAATAACATGTCAGTTTCCAGGAGGTGTTAGATGGGAATCAGCTGAAAACATACTTTACAATCCACACTGTGTAAACTGAGCTTTAATTATGAAAAATAAACCCTGTCAACACAGATGACAAGTGCACACAACTGTTAGATGCCGAAAGCAATATGCTTAATGAAGTTGCCATCTTCGAACAAACAATTCTTTTGAGCATTGTTACACATCATTTTAGGTATCTATACATGAGTAAAACAATTAAGTAGTTGAATGTCCTAAAATAACATGTATATTTAGGATTTACTTTATACTAATCATTTCCATATGAGAACAGTTCAAGATTTGAAATTAAAAATACCATTACTACATAACAATTAGAGATGAGCGAGCATACTCGTCCGAGCTTGGTACTCGTTCGAGTATTAGGGTACTCGTAAGTACTCGCAGCTCGGACGAGTATCTCGCCATACTCGAGGAAATGGCAACTTCCGCATCGTGCTTTTCTGGCGCCTAAAAACACAGCCAATCACAAGCCAGGAGACTCTACAGTACACCCAGCATCACGTGGGGCCCTTACATATCGATAGCAGGGGTTTGCTGGCCTGATCAGGTGACCCTGGAATATACTACCGACTGGCCGCGGCGCTCGGCTCAGATGCCGTCTGGATGTCGTTAGGGATAGAGCTGCTGCCTTTCAGGGACCGTGTTAGGGCCTGCATTTAGTTGTCTGTTAGGCAGGGATCACCCACAAAGAACCCAACAGCCCTTCTAAGGGCTAGAAGACATTTTATTTATTTATTTTT
>ONZH01004955.1:0-32089 GCA_900303285.1 Rhinella marina
CAGTCTCACTCTGACCCTCCTTCCCCACACCTGCGCCAACTAGAGTCATCCCACCATTTGACCCCCTCCCAGGAGCTCTTTTCTGGGTCCTATTTTTCAGATGTGGCGGAAGAATCACCAGGAAGCTAGAAGAGGAATTTGTTCGTAGTCATGCCCAAACACTTGAGTTTTCGCCATCTCCTGCTGAGTGCGACCCTGAGCCAGCATCTGTTTATCTATGCAGCGGATGATGCATGCATCGAGACGCAGTTGCCATCAAGGGAGAGCTGTTGGAATGTAGCCAGTGGTGGCAGCCAGGAGGAGCACGAGTGACGGAATGATGGAAGAGGAGGGGTGGATGACGAAATGAACCGACCCCACTTGGCCAGGGGGTGATGTCCAGCGAGGAAAGCAGTGGAGAGGTGGTGGTCTGCCGCAGCACCGAAAAAGGCAGCAAGAGGCAGAGGGATGTCCACAGGCAGAGGGATGTCCATAGGCAGAGGACAGTCAGACAGAGAAGTGAGGCCACAGCCAGCAGGGGCCGAAGCTGTTCCCGGCAGCGGGCAGTCGCTGCGAAGCTCCCCCATCGAGGCCTCGTACTTCTGTGGTGTGGAGATTTTTTAATGTTTGTGGCGGATGACAAACTGAGCGCGGTTTGCACACTCTGCCACTCAAAACTGAGTAGGGGCTCTGAGAAGAGCAATCTGACCACCTCAGGCATGCGGCGTCACTTGGAAGTCAAGCACTGGGCTGAGTGGGAGAGAGCAAACGCAATACAACCTGCGCCCGGTCTTGCTGCCACTGCCTCTTCCCCTTTGTTGTGTGCTGCCACTGCGGTCCAGACCTCCAGCCAGGACACCTCCACATCTGCCTCTGCCTCGGCTACTTTGGGGCCTTCTCCTTCAGCTCCCCTTCCCCCGCCTCTTCGCCTGCACCTTCACACTCCTCGTCCCAACAACTGTCCATCTCGCAGGCGTTCGACCGCAGGCGGAAGTACGCCTCGAGTCACCCCCAAGCCCAAGCCTTAAACTGCCACATCTCCAAACTGCTGGCCCTGGAGATGTTGCCGTTTAGGCTTGTGGAGACGCAGGCCTTCCGCGACCTGATGGCGGCTGCCGCACCTCGCTATTCCGTCCCAGCCGCCACTACTTTTCCCGGAGTGCCGTCCCCGCCCTGCACCAGCACGTGTCGCGTAACATCAGGCGGGCCCTGAGGTACGCAGTCAGCGCAAAGGTCCACTTGACCACCGACTCGTGGACAAGCGCTTGCGGCCAGGGACGATACATTTCTTTGACGGCACACTGGGTGAATGTTGTGGAAGCGGGGACGGGGTCGCAAACAGAGACGGCCTACCTACCACCCCCGCCCAAGATTGCCAGCATGGGTTCTGATACACCCCCCTCCTCTTCCTCCTCCTCCTCCCTCTGCCTTAACATCGCCCTCAGCCGCTAGCTGGAAGCGTTGCAGCACTGGCGCGGGGAGACGTCAGCAGGCGGTGCTTAAGCTCATCAGCTTGGGCGACAGGAAGCACAGCGCCCAGAGGTGAGGGACGCCATATTGCAGCAGACGGAGATGTGGCTGTCGCCGCTGCAGCTAGGACCAGGCATGGTCGTGTGCGATAACGGCCGTAACCTGGTGGCGGCTCTGGAGCTTGCCGAACTCAATCACGTACCATGCCTGGCCCACGTTTTTAATCTGGTAGTCCAAAAATTTCTAAAGACTTACCCCAACCTGGCAGAGCTACTGGTGAAAGTGCGGCGCTTGTGCGCTCACTTTCGGAAGTCAACTGTAGCTGCTGCTAGCTTAAAAAAAACTCCAGCAACGCCTCCATTTGCCTGAACATCGGCTGTTGTGCGACCTGCCGACTCGCTGGAATTCCACCTATTCCATGTTGGCCAGGGTGTGTGAGCAGCAGAGAGCATTGATGGAGTACCAGATTATGAATCCACGCGTGCCTCCAACTCAGCTCCCTCAGTTTGCCAACCACGAGTGGCCATGGATGGCAGACATATGCGATGTACTGCGTATCTTTGAGGAGTCCACCAAGAAGGTCAGCAGCGAGGACGCTATAGTGAGCGTAACCATCCCGCTCCTATGCGTCCTTAAAGAATCACTCATCGCAATAAGGGAGAACGCATTGCACGCAGAGGAGACGGGGTAGGAGGAGACGCAACGGAGCTACACAGTCAGACCACACTTTTGTCTGCTTCTCGGTGGCAGTTGCAGGAGGAGGAGGAGGATGAGGAGGAGGAGGACGACGTGGAGGTGGCTGTGGAAGAGGAGGAGGATGCTGGCGGCGAGGGTAGCAGTCAGGCTGTGTGCGTCCCATTGGTTCAGCGCGGATGGGGCGGAGAGGAGGCGGAAGAGGAAGAGGAGGAAATGGCAAGTGATCCTTCTGGTGGGGGCAGTGACGTCATGCCTATTCAGAGTCTGGCACACATGGCTGACTTCATGCTGGGCTGCTTTTCCCGGGACACACGTGTTGTCCGGATAGTGGAGAACAAACTGTACTGGGTCTTCGCACTCCTGGACCCCCGGTATAAAGATAACGTCTCTTCTTTTATTCCGGTAGAGGAGAGGACGAATCGATTGCTGGAATACCAGAGGGAACTCGTGCAGAACATGATGGAGATTTTCCCACCCACCATCGCTGGCGGCAGAGAGGAGAGGGTCTCCCAGAGTCCCACAACATCAATCAGGCCCACAGCCACCAGGGGAACACTCTCCAAGGTGTGGGACACGTTCATGGCACCCCCTCGTGCAACTTCCATCACTGCGGGGCCCGCTATCAGCAGGAGGGACAAGTATCGGCGGATGTTGCGGGAGTACCTGGCAGACCGTACCCCTGTCCTCCCCGATCCCTCGGCGTCCTACACTTACTGGGTCTCCAAGTTGGACACGTGGCTGGAACTGTCCCTGTACGCCTTGGAGGTGCTTGCCTGCCCTGCCGCCAGCGTGCTATCAGAAAGGGTGTTCAGCGCAGCCGGGGGCATTATAACCGATAAGCGCAGCCGCCTGTCAACCGACAGTGCCGACAGGCTGACGCTAATCAAAATGAACAGCAAGTGGATTGACCCGGACTTTGCTTCTCCAACAGTGGAAAGCAGCCAAAAGTGAAGTGCCATCTGTATGAAGTGCCATTTCCTCCTCCACCTCCTCCTCCTTAACCGCCGTAGAATTGCTCCGTAAATAAGAAAAATTTATATATTTATGGCTCACCTCTTGGGCCTCCACAAAATTTTTAAGAGGTCTCACCTCTTGGGCCTACAAACAATTTTTAAGAGGTCTCACCTGCCTCCACATTTTAGCCACCTCCACACAATTTTTAACGGTCTCACCTCTTGGCCTCCACATAATTTTTAAGAGGTCTCACCTCTTGGGCCTCCACATAATTTTTAAGAGGTCTCACCTCTTGGGCCTCCACAAATTTTTAAGAGGTCTCACCTCTTGGGCCTCCACACAATTTTTAAGAGGTCTCACCTCTTTGGCTCTAAAAGAGGTCTCACCTCTTGGGCCTCTTTTTTAAGAAGGTTCCTCACCTCTTGGCCTCCACAAAATGTTTAAGAGGTCTCAACACAAAATGTTTAAGAGGTCTCACCTCTTGGGCCTCCACATAATCACCTTTCCTCACCTCTTGGCCTCCACAAAAATTTTTAAGAGGTCTCACCTCTTGGGTCTCCACATAATTTTTAAGAGGTCTCACCTCTTGGGCCTCCACAAAATGTTTAAGAGGTCTCACCTCTTGGGCCTCCACATAAATTTTTAAGAGGTCTCACCTCTTGGCCTCCACAAAATTTTTAAGAGGTCTCACCTCTTGGGCCTCCACAAAAATTTTATCAAGGTCTCACCTCTTGGGCATCCACAAAATTTTTAACAGGTCTCACCTCTTGGGCCTCCACATAATTTTAATCAAGGTCTCAAGGGTCCTCTTGGGCATCCACAAAATTTTTAACAGGTCTCACCTCTTGGCCTCCACATAATTTTATCAAGGTTCTCACTCTTGGCATCCACAAAATTTTTAAACAGGTCTCACCTCTTGGGCCTCCACAAAATTTTATCAGGTCTCACCTCTTGGCCATCCACAAAATTTTTAACAGGTCTCACCTCTTGGGCCTCCACAAAATTTTATCAAGGTCTCACTCTTGGGCCTCCACAAAATTTTTAACAGGTCTCACCTCTTGGGCCTCCACAAAATTTTATCAAGGTCTCACCTCTTGGGTCTCCACAAAATTTTAACAGGTCTCACCTCTTTAGCCTCCACACAATTTTTAACGGTCTCACCTCTTGGGCCTCCACATAATTTTTAAGAGTTCTCACCTCTTGGGCCTCCACAAAATGTTTAAGAGGTCTCAACCTCTTGGGCCTCCACACCAATTTTTAAGAGATCTCACCTTCTTGGGCCTCCACATAATTTTTAAGAGGTCTCAGCTCTTGGCCTCCACACAATTTTAAGACGTCTCACCTCTTGGGCCTCCACAAAATTTTCCATGAGCCTCTGGCCAGCCCACGGCCTCTTCCTGCCTTTTGCGGTCCTACGCATCCCTCAACATCCCACTGCTTTACCTGCTAGACATGACACTGGCCAGGTCGGGTCACTGACATCTCTAGCGCCAACAATTTGGGCATTTTAAGGCTTCTGCATGTGTTTGAGTTGTTTTTACATTTTAAAGAAGACATGTCTGACCACATCTCACACACACACACAATGACAATTAGGGGTGGGGTCTATTTGCTTTCCCCCTTGCCTATGCCATCTGTGGTTGTCATAGGCAACGTGATTTTAAGGGGTGCAGAATTTCATCTTCTTTTTTGTCTAGTTTGGCTTGGGGTCCATGGCAATGTAGAGGAAAGAAGGTTTCCTTGTATGGTCTCACTTTACAGAGAGGTTACATTGTCTTTGGAGTGTATTGTTGAGAGGCTGTGATAGTGGCGTAATAGTGCGACTTGGGCGCGTTATATGCACCCAGACATGCTTCTCCTGCTGTCCCAGTTGCATTCCAGCAGTGTTGGCATCCTTTTCTGAGGTTTCAGGGTGGACTTGGTGACCTCCAAGTGGTCGAATTGAGATTTCCAAGTGGCGAGCATTTTTTTTCCCATAGACTTTAATGGGATTCGATATTCGGTCGAATAGTCGAATTTCGCTGTCTATTCGAATCGAATTTCGAACTTTCGAATATTTCACTACTCGCTCATCTCTAACTATAATCACTTAAAAAAACAAATATATAATCTACCATGCCATATAAAAAAAAGTGTATAAAAAATATATATAATACATAAACATGAAAAATGTGAAAAACATACACGTGTGAAAAACAAAAACAAAGTGTTACAGCAATCAAAAACCATTTCAGATGGCCACCAAAATACAGGTCAAAAATAAAAGTGTAATACTACATAGTGATAAAAAACTGTATATGAAAAAATGTATAATAAAAATGTGAGATCCAATTATATAGTGCCAATAAAAATATATAATTCATACAAAGTATATAAACGTGAGAGAAAGGAGAAAAAAAAAAAAAAAAATTTCTTTGCTTCTCATAATTGTTCTTCTTTATATTAATCTTCTACTTCATCCTCATTCTTTTGAAAGCTTCTTCAGGACATCCATAACAAACGGGTCCAAAACATAACAGATGGTTACACCCCTCGTAAAATAAAATAAAAATTATTAAAAACAAAACTCATACATTCTGAATTAAAATTTACGCAATTTATAGACAGGGTTTAAAACTATTTGATTCGGTCAGACCTTCGGGAACCATTGTATTAAATAATACAATCCATTTTGTCTCTCTTTATAATAGAGCATGTTTGATATCACCACTCCTAGAGCCCAATCTAATCCTATTAATCCCTATAACTTCCATGACCTTTGGATCACCCGCATGGTACTTACGAAAGTGTCTCGGGACTGTCTGTAATTCATCCACATCTCTCTCTGGGACATCCATAGCAGATCTAATTTTGCTTGCATGTTCTAGGATTCTCACTTTTAGAGCTCTAGTAGTCATCCCAATATAAATTAGGTTACATGGGCAAGTGATATAGTAAATCACTGACTCCGTATTACAAGTAATGTTATGTGTGATCTTATATTCTTAACTCATAGAAGAGTCACAAAAAGCAGTGGAATGTATAATATATTTACAGGCTGCGCATGTGCCGCAAGGCAAGGATCCCTATTTCTGGCCTTTACTCCCGAAAATACCACCATTGGAACTGGGTACATTATGGCTCTTAGTTAACATATCTCTTAAATTTTTGGATCTCTTCCAAGTGATTTGTGGATAAGGTGATAGAGAGCTAGCCAGATCTCTATCCGTCAGAAGGACCGCCCAATGATTTTGTAGAATAGCACGAATAGTACGGCACTCTTTGTTAAAGGGCATGATAAAGCGTACTGCAGAATCTTTTTCCCCTCCTTTATCCTTTTTGTTTTTACTTACCAGGAGCGTATCTCTTGTCATCTTTTGTGCTCTCTCGTATCCTTGTTTTACTGTTTTAATCTGATACTCTCTCTCTAAAAATTTCTTGGTCAAGGAAGAGGATTGGAGTTCAAAGTTTTCATTCTCGGAACAAATCCGTCACATCCTTAAAAATTGGCCCACTGGAATAGCCTGAATCACTTTTGGATAATGGGAAGACGTTGAGTGCAGGAGGTAATTAACTTCCTAAAGACATTTGTAGATATATAGCCATCAGGTTTTTTTAATATCAAAATGTCCAGAAAATTCACACTTACTTGACTATATTTCCAAGTCAGTCTAATATTAAAAGTGTTATCATTAAGTCTCTTAAAAAAACCTTCCAAATCAGCAGCCGACCCTTGCCAAATAAAGAAGACATCATCTATATACCTCGATCAGAGGATTATGGCATCATGTCCAGGAATAATAAGGACAATCTCCCTCTCCCACAGCCCCAGGAAACAATTAGCATATGAGGGCGCACACGACGCCCCCATCGCTGTTCCCTGGAGCTGCAGGCAGGGAGGTGGTCCTTAAACAAAAAATAATTGTGGGTAAGGAGAAACTGCAATAAGGTCAAAATAAACTCAATTAACTCACAATCATAATCAGTCATGGACAAAAAGAATTTTGATGCTCGCACTCCCTGGTAGTGGCACATAGACGTGTAAAGTAGAGATGAGCGAATCGATTCGTTGATTCGTATCGAATCTTGGGAATTTTTAGCTGTAAAGCGAATCCGAGTATTAGGTGATTTGCTTCGACTTTGTACGCATTCGCTACGTAGTTTGTCCTATAAATTATATGCTATTGCAACGTATAAGTTACTCTATACGCTGTTGCGTACGAATTTAATTCATTAGTGATGCAGACTCCTCCCCGGTAGTTCCGACCCTTTCTCCAGCGCGCGAGGAAGATGAGGCAACTCAGGCAATTAAGATGACGACACAGCGAGGCCCTGACTGGGGAGGCATGGTGTGGGGCACTGACCCCTATGAGAAGGAATGGGAGGAGATCTACATCTCTCTAATCTCAATCCGGCAGCCTAAGAAGTCGGTTGAGGCGCCCGCTGAGGTGTTCACTCCGCTGGCTGACACAGCGGTAGTGGCAGGAGTTCCCGCTCTGCCGCGGAAGGACTACTCCCTTCGGCAAAATTCAATGGTCCCCGAGGCTGTCACCCGGAATGCCCTGACCCTCTGGGAATACAAAAAGTTGGTAGAGGAGTGGGTTGTTCAGGTTTTGGAGCACCCACGGTCTGGTGACCCCAAGCTGGAGCACTGAAAGGGTACTGTTATTAGGTTCAGTGTGGAACGAGGAGTAGGTTTTATCGCCGATGAGGAGACGGCAGAAAAATTATGTCAACCGCCGTTCTGTAAAGCGGCCGTATCTTCCCCCTGTCCGCCACAATCTCCACGCAGGGGATTACGTGGAGTATACCCCTATGAAGAGCCTCCAAGGCCCCTTTGCTACTGGGGTGAAACTCCTTAAGCGACCAGCCACTCCTGCAGCGCCCCCGGAAGACTGGAGTGAGGAGGCCCAGGCTGCAGAACAGGCTTGGTGTTCCCATGAGACCAATGATGGGACTCTGCGATCTGAGGAGAAATCCCAAACTCAGCTGAAACCCTTGATAACAGATTTGCCACCGCCGCCGATCCTTCATGTGGGACAGATGACCACCAACAGTTTTGTTTACCAGCCATCGGTGGTACAATACCAACTACCATGGCAGGTGTAGGCTGCCCAGTCCGCCGCTCGCGGAAGACCGTTACCAGAGCCCTTACAGCCGGAGATTCTGTCACCTTGTATGAACGTTCGTTATTAGTGCGCGAATGTTCGCTAATAGCACATAATAACGTATATTTTGAACACAAATACAACAAATCTATTCATCGAATATACGAATCTTAGGAAAAGTTCAGCGAATGTTCGGCAAATAATTTTTTGAATGATTCGCTCATCTCTAGTGTAAAGCGACTCAACGTCACGTCACTAAAAAAGTATCCTCATCTAAATGGATATTATTCAAACGTTGCAACATGATGGTCGTATCCTTAACGAATGATGGAAGGGTTTCCACACATCCGTAAAGAAAAAAATCAATGAATCGACCGACATTGCTACATAGTCCTCCCATCCCCGAGACGATAGGACGACCCGGGGGGTCATGCAGTTCTTATGTACTTTAGGGAGTAAGTACAATGTGGGTTTAACTGGACATTCAACCATCAGACCCTCTAGCATTTTAACACTGATGATATTTCTCTCGTATCCCTCCCTCAATATAGCATCCAATTCCTTCTTGAATTGGGCTAATAACCACTTCTTTAAGTTGTCTTAATTCACGCAGTGCCTGTTTCTGTGGTCTGGTCAAGTTATCTTCTTTGTTGTGTGTGGTTAGACTCATCAAGTCTCGTTTGACCAGATTCACAAAGACATCAACCACAGGGCATAATGTTTTAGGGGGGAAATGTTGTGATCGGCGGTGCAAGTGCACTGGGTACTTCCCCATCTCCAAACTCCTCTGTTCGCTCAGAAGAGATTCCAAGTCCTGTAAAGCTCTCATCTCAGCAGGTGATGTGAAGGGAGTCATCTCATATCCCCTTTTAAAATACTTCTTAAATAGTAGTTTACGGGAAAAAAAGCTCCAAATCTTTTAGGACTTATCAAAATGGTCCAAATTACCCGTAGGGGAGAAGGACAAACCCTTCTGCAAAACCTGCTGCTGAGAGACCATTAGTTTGCTATCAGAGAGATTTATTACCTTTAAATCCTCGTTTTTTTCTCCCTGTTGTTGAATTTGCCATTTTTCCGCTTTTTGAGCGGGGGTGCGTTGGTTGGAGTTGAATTCCTCTATGCCTGATACCCGTCCAGGTCACGTTTTCAATCCCTATCTTCTCTGACTTCTGATGAAGAATGTGGAGCGCCTTTTTTAGGAGGGCACTTGGTGCCCGGACAGGCATCAGACATAGAGGAATTCAACTCTTGGAATCTCTTCTTAGTGAACAGAGGAGTTTGGAGATGGGGAAGTACCCAGTGCACTTGCACCGCCGATCACAACATTTCCCCCCTAAAACATTATGCCCTGTGGTTGATGTCTTTGTGAATCTGGTCAAACGAGACTTGATGAGTCTAACCACACACAACAAAGAAGATAACTTGACCAGACCACAGAAACAGGCACTGCGTGAATTAAGACAACTTAAAGAAGTGGTTATTAGCCCAATTCAAGAAGGAATTGGATGCTATATTGAGGGAGGGATACGAGAGAAATATCATCAGTGTTAAAATGCTAGAGGGTCTGATGGTTGAATGTCCAGTTAAACCCACATTGTACTTACTCCCTAAAGTACATAAGAACTGCATGACCCCCCGGGTCGTCCTATCGTCTCGGGGATGGGAGGACTATGTAGCAATGTCGGTCGATTCATTGATTTTTTTCTTTACGGATGTGTGGAAACCCTTCCATCATTCGTTAAGGATACGACCGACATGTTGCAACGTTTGAATAATATCCATTTAGACGAGGATACTTTTTTAGTGACGTGACGTTAAGTCGCTTTACATGTCTATGTGCCACGACCAGGGAGTGCGACCATCAAAATTCTTTTTGTCCATGACTGATTATAATTGTGAGTTAATTGGGTTTATTTTGACCTTATTGCAGTTTCTCCTTACCCACAATTATTTTTTGTTTAAGGACCGCCTTTTCCTGCAGCTCCAAGGAACAGCGATGTGGGCGTCGTGTGCGCCCTCATATGCTAATTTGTTCCTGGGGCTGTGGGAGAAGGAGATTCTCCTTAATACTCCTGGACATGATGCCGTACTCCTCTGGTCGAGGTATATAGACGATATCTTCTTTATTTGGCAAGGGTCGGCTGCTGATTTGGAACGTTTTTTTAAGAGACTCAATGATAACACTTTTAATATTAACCTGACTTGGAAATATAGTCAAGTAAGTGTGAATTTTCTGGACATTTTGATATTAAAAAAACCTGATGGCTATATATCTACTAATGTCTTTAGGAAGTTAATTCCCTCCTGCACGCAACGTCTTCCCATTATCCAAAAGTGATTCAGGCTATTCCAGTGGGCAAATTTTTAAGGAAGCGGCGGATTTGTTCCGAGAATGAAAACTTTGAACTCCAATCCTCTTCCTTGACCAAGAGATTTTTAGAGAGAGGGTATCAAATTAAAACAGTAAAACAAGGATACGAGAGAGCGAGCACGAAAGATGACGAGAGATACGCTCCTGGTAAATAAAAACAAAAAGGATAAAAAGGAGGGGAACAAGATTCTGCAGTACGCTTTATCATGCCCTTTAACAAAGAGTGGCGTAATATTCGTGCTATTCTACAAAAACATTGGGCGGTCCTTCTGACGGATAGAGATCTGGCTAGCTCTCTATCACCTTATCCACAAATCACTTGGAAGAGATCCAAAAATTTAAGAGATATGTTAACTAAGAGCCATAATGTACCCAGTTTCAATGGTGGTATTTTCATGAGTAAAGGCCCGAAATGGGGATACTTCCCTTGCGGCACATGTGCGGCCTGTAAATATATTATACATTCCACTGCTTTTTGTGACTCTTCTATGAGTAAAGTATATAAGATTACACATAACATTACTTGTAATACGGAGTCAGTGATTTACTATATCACTTGCCCATGTAACCTAATTTATATTGGGATGACTACTAGAGCTCTAAAAGTGAGAATCCTAGAACATGCAAGCAAAATTAGATCTGCTATGGATGTCCCAGAGAGAGATGTGGATGAATTACAGACGGTCCCAAGACACTTTCGTAAGTACCATGCGGGTGATCCGAAGGTTATGGAAGTTAGAGGGATTAATAGGATTAGATTGGGCTCTAGGAGTGGTGATATCAAACATGCTCTATTACAAAGAGAGACAAAATGGATTAGAAACATAGAAGATTGACGGCAGAAAAAGACCACCTGGTCCATCTAGTCTGCCCTTTTATTATCCTTTTAATGTTATCTTAGGATAGATACATGTTTATCCCAGGCATGTTTAAATTGTTACTGTGGATTTATCAACCACCTCTGCTGGAAGTTTGTTCCAAGTTTCTACTACTCTTTCAGTGAAGTAATATTTTCTAATGTTGTTCTTGATTTTTCCCCCAACTAACCTCAGATTGTGCCCCCTTGTTCTTGTGTTCAGTTTCTTATTAATAACACTTCCCTCCTGAACTTTATTCAGTCCTTTAACATATTTAAAGGTTTCAATCATGTCCCCCCTTTCTCTTCTTTCCTCCAGACTATACATATTAAGAACTCGGAGTCTTTCTTGATAAGTTCTATGCTTTAGACCTTCCACCATTTTTGTAGCTCTTCTTTGGACCCGTTCTATTTTAGCAATATACTTTTGTAGGTGAGGTCTCCAGAATTGAACACAGTATTCCAGATGTGGTCTCACTAGAGCTCTATACAGAGGGATCACAATCTCCCTCTTTCTGCTTGTTATACCTCTAGCTATGCAGCCAAGCATACGATTTGCTTTCCCTACTGCCTGGCTGCATTGGTTACTCATTTTGAGGCTGTCAGAGATGACTACCCCCAAATCCTTCTCTTCTGAGGTCTTTGTTAGCACAGAACTGCCAATACGATACTCAGATAGAGGATTTCTTCTCCCCAAGTGCATTATTTTACATTTGGAAACATTGAACTGAAGTTTCCATTGTTTTGACCACTTATCTAATAATGATAAATCATTCTCCATATTATCGACACCTCCTGGAACATCAACCCTATTACACACTTTTGTGTCATCAGCAAACAAGCAAACCTTCCCTACCAAGCCATCCCTTATGTCACTTACAAACATGTTAAACAGAACAGGACCCAGAACAGATCCTTGTGGCACCCCACTTGTAACCAGCCTCTCCTCAGAGTACACTCCATTAACAACAACCCTCTGGTATCTGTCCTTCAGCCAACTGCAGATCCACTCAACTATCCAGGGGTTAAGTCCAATTTTTGATAACTTCTCTACCAGCTCTTTATGGGGAACCGTATCAAAAGCTTTACTGAAATCCAGGTAGGCGATATCCAAAGCACCACCTTCATCCAGCACTTTAGTTACATAGTCAAAGAAATCAATGAGATTAGTCTGACATGATCGGTCCTCAGTAAAGCCATGCTGGTTTGGGTCCATCAAGTTGTTTGTTCTTAGATGGTCAATTATCTTCTTTTTTTATTAGAGTTTCCATCATTTTTACCACTACAGATGTCAAGCTGACTGGCCTATAGTTACTAGCTTCTTCTCTACTACCCTTCTTGTGAATGGGTACAACATTGGCCATTCTCCAATCATCAGGAACATCTCCTGTAAGAAGGGACTGATTATATAGATCAGTCAGGGGGCCAACAATCACAGATCGGAGTTCTTTAAGAACTCTGGGGTGGATGCCATCCGGACGCATTGCCTTATTTAACTTTAGCCGGACAAGTTCCTGTAGAACATCGGCCTCTGAAAACACTGGGGCTGAAACTTTACAACTAGAGGCAATGCTATGTCCAGCCATGTTCTGATTATGAAAGTCGCCATCTGAAAAAACTGAGCAGAAGTAGTTATTCAGATGGTCAGCGACCGTCTTATTCCCATCTATATACTGATTTTTTTCCATTGCTAAGTTTTGTAATGCCGCAGTTTTTCTTCTTCCTGTCACTAATATATCTGAAGAAGGTTTTATTTCCCTCCTTAACAGATTTGGCCATTTCTTCCTCCTTTGAAGCTTTAGCAGCATTAATACTCTGTTTTGTCTTCTTCTGTATAATTTTATAAAATTCTCTGTCCGCTACACTTCCAGACTCTTTATACCTCTTATAGGCAGACTTTTTATCATTCACTATAGCTCTTACCTCTCTAGTAAACCATAGTGGATTTCTCTTTCTTTTCCTTTTGCTAATTTGTCTAACATATAGTTGCCTTGAATACAATGGTTCCCGAAGGTCTGACCGAATCAAATAGCAAATTTTAATGCAGAATGTATGAGTTTTGTTTTTAATAATGTTTATTTTATTTTTCGAGGTGTGTAACCATCCATTTGTTATGGATGTCTTGAAGGAGCTTTCAAAAGAATGAGGATGAAGTAGAAGATTAATATAAAGAAGAACAATTATGAGAAGCAAAGAAATATTTTTTAATTTTTTTTCTCCTTTCTCTCACGTTTATATACTTTGCATGAATTATATATTTTTATTGGCACTATATAATTGGATCTCACATTTTTATATATATAATTTTATTATATATATATATATATATATATATATATATATATATATATATATATAGTTTTTTTTTCATATATAGTTTTTTTTAGCACTATGTAGTATTATACTTAATGTATTTTTGCCTGTATTTTGGTGGCCATCTGAAATGTTTTTTGATTGCTGTGACACTGTTTTTGTTTTTCACACGTGTATGTTTTTCACATTTTTATGTTTTACATGTTTATGTATTATATATATATTTTAATACACTTTTTTTATATGGCAAGGTAGATTATATATTTGTTTTTTTTTAATTGATTATAGTAGCTCTCATATATGATAGATATTAATCTGAGGTATTCTACATCCCCTGTAAGAGTCATAGTTTATTTGGGCTGTTCCTTTAAAAATTACATCACTACACTTCACCACCCGGCTCTGCTGGGTCGCAATCCGGCGCATGCGCTGTTCGCTGGTATCCCGACGTGCCTCACATTCACGTCACCGTGCTCTTGGACATGCGCATTAGTGATGTGGAGACACGCCAAGGGATACAGGGCGGCCATCATGGCTGATTCACGCCCACATGTAGGACCGGCAGGTGATTATAATAAATAGAATGGGTTCACACCTTTTAATACATGTATATATACTCTGCCACATTATACTGGTATGCCTCCTGACGAAGCTTGAGTGGCGAAACGCGCGTTGAGGTACCGGTGCGTGGAGAGAGACTGTTTCCTTTCCCTTGTGCGTCTATCATGTCTCAGGGTATGTGACACCAAGCGTAAGAGGGAAGGGAAAAGGACCATACAAGGGAAACCGTCACCTCCTGCAGGAATCCCTGAAACTAGGTCCTGACTGACTACCAGTATGAAGAGACCTTAGTTGTAGGAAAGTTCATACACAGGAACCTAATAACAACTGACCCTATAGAACCCTGCCACTAATGACAGGGGAAGGAGTCAACCCGTTCCTCCAAAAGGACGGACGAACATGAGAATCCAGGAGGCAAAACCAAAACAGGGAAAAGTAGGATAAACACAATAGGGAAAATGACACTTATCTTAATGCAGATATTGCAGCAACTGGATCTCAGCCGAGAACCACACCACACACAACAATGTCAGCAGAAAGTATAAACCGCAAGGAATACTGGGAGAGGAAGGGATAAATAGGGGAAAGACCATCACCACACTCGCAACAGCTGAGGGGAAGGGGTGTGGTACACAGCAACCAAACCAAGAGGAAAACATGTCAACTTTTGAAAGTCTAGCCGATCGCCTGCAATCTGATGCAGGCACGTTCGTGACACTATTTTGGTTTAAATTATATGTGCAATTATCCTTTTGAGAGACAATTTACTGCAGGATGTGATCAGGTCCTCTTACATGCTGTCTTTTCTACCTGTCTGTTTTTATGTCATCATGCCTGCTCTCTGATTTAATTATATAATTTATTATAGAATTATGTTATGAATAAAGATTTATATATTTTTATTTTGGTCCCATAGTATCCTTTTTTCAGATGAATTGAGAATATCCCACAGAATGAATCCCTGTGATAAATCCTGATGCGTGGACGCAAATTATATCATCTGCTCAATACTAAGGAAATCCCAGGAGGACCAGAGTTGAGGAACACTGCTTTAGGGTATAGCCACAAAATCAGGTTTTCTGATGCAGCTTTGGAAGCAAAAATCAGGAGTAGATTATACAATGAGAGAAGTTATAAAGGATAGATATAACTTCTATTTTTTTTTAATTCACTCCTTGTTTTGGTTTCTAAAACTCCACCAGGAAGCCTGACTGTGTGGCCATACCCTTACAGTTGATGACTAGGCTCCTGTGTACAAACATGTAAATTTTTCTTGGGTGAGATGAATAAAACTGTTTTTCTGCCTTATAGTGAGAATCGCCCCTTATTGATAAGTTTATCATACAATGTCCTTCTGCTACAACCCCCCCAGCAATCAGTTGTGATTTATGAAGCAACTACTAGTAGCTAGCATTTAGTTCTTCTCCAGTGCCACTAGGGCATTACACGGTTCTCATTAGGGTATGTTCACACAGCATCTTTTACCATGGAATTTTGGCACGGACACACATCTTCATTTATGCCTCCCATTGAAATCAATAAGAGGCCGGAAGAACAATGCTGCCATCAGGATTGACGAAATTTCGGCACTGCTGACCCCACTAAAATTTAGCTGAAAAAAAAAATTGTGAAAGGTCTGTTGGGGTGCATTCATAGTGTCAGTGTTTGGTCACTAATTTCCAAAAGTGATTGTGAGCCAAAACCAGGAGTGGAGCCTCCACAGCAGGGGCGGATTGTGAATTAAAAGTGGCCCTGGAAAAAAAAATAAAAGTGGCCCTATGTTGTGGGTGGGCCAAGATTGAGAGAAGGTGGGGCCAACATGAGCAGGCGGGGCCAGAAATACCATAGAGGGAACAGTATATCATGCTGCAATTTTTTTTTGGCTCAGTGCAGCACAATAAAATGCCCCAGAAGAGCCCAAAACCTCTCTAGAAGCTGCTCCTCTGTGGTGCCTAGTGCCAACTGCTATGTACTGTCCTCCTCCTCCTCCACTTGTTTCTAAGATATGGAGAAAGGGGATGAAGAATTAAAAGACAGGCAACAGCAGAGAGCCAGCCCCACCATCAGTATTCTGACTGGTCTTTCAGCGTTGCCATACATACAGGGGAGAGCAGCGTCACTTACCTCTCACATCCGGTGACGTCTCCTCTGATGTAGACATTCTCTTCCCTCATCTTCTCCGTTAGGACCAGACAACACATGATGACATCTTCTAGCCGTGTTCCATCTCTGCAGAGTTTCACATACAGACATCTTAGATTCCTTAAATTTCCATCATCCTCCCCACCATGGTGTCCCAACATTGTCATCCTGCTGCTACCCCAATATACTGTAAAAATAATAATGCCCCCTATAGTGTCCCCAGTGACAATAATGCCTGCCCCCATCAACAACAAACTGCATATAATTGCCCCATTAATAATAATGCCCTCACAGTGCCCTCAGTAGTAATAATGCCCCCAGTAATGTCCCTATATCGCCCCCTGCCACTAAAATGTCCCTAGAGCGGCCTACGCAATGCCCCCCCAGTAATGTCACTATAAAGCCCCCAGTAATGTCCCTATAATGGTCGCAATAATGCCCCCCCTGCTCCCACTAGTAATGTAACTATAGAGCCCCCAGTAATGCCTCCCTGACCCCAATAATGTCCCTATAGCGGCCACAACAATACCCCCTGCCCCCAGTAATGTCCTTATAATGGTCACAATAATGCACCCCTGCTCCCAGTAATGTCTCTATAGCTCCCCCAGTATTTTCCTCCCTGCCCCAGTAATGTCCCCAGTAATGTGCAGTGGTTCTCATTGTCAAATGGCTGGAAAGAAAAACAGTTACCTGAGTGTGCAGACATTCAGCAGCCTCTTCTGTCCTGTGTCCTGGAGCAGGAGGGGTAGGAAGGACGACACAGCGTCAGTCGCGCTGACGCTGGGAGTGGGAGGAGCCACAGATCCTATGACATCAGAAGAGCAGAGTAGTGATCTCTCTCCTGCTGTCTGGTGTCAAAGGTACAGGGGCGGGCCACGGCATACTATCAGAGGGAAGGGCGGGCAGCACAATGATTAGATTAGATAACAGTAGGGCCGGCAGCGGCCGCAATACAATACACATTAGAATACACGTACAATACAATCCACACTACAATACACATTGCGGCCACCAACAGCCCTGCTGTGATCTCATTATCATGACAATGGCATGATAATGAGACTGCAGCAGGGCTGACTGCAGCCTGTAATGTGTATTGTAGTGTGTATTGTAATGTGTATTGTAGTGAGGGCGCCGGCCGCCCTGCTGTAATCTATTAATCTGACTCAAACGTGATGCCGGCCCACAGCATGTTTTAAGCCATCGGCTTCCCGGTGGGGTACATTGCCAATCCACTCCTGCTCCACAGAGATAAGGTATAATGGAAAGATTTGCACCTGTATGGTGTAGCCTCCACTCCTGGTTTTGGCTCGCAATTCCTGATGGAAATCACTGACCAAACAATGACAGTGTGAGCACACACCTCCGTTCCGCGGCTCCACAAAACAAATAGACCATGTCCTATTGTCCGAATTGCGGACAAGGATAAGACTAGTCTCTTGAGGGCCAGACCTTCCGTTCCGCAAAATGCAGAACGCACAGAGCCAGTATCCGTGTTTTGCCGACCACAAAATACGGTATGGCCTTTGGCATAAGGCCTTACACTCATTCTCTTTGTTAGGGCTCATGCCCATGAACGTAAGGGCTCTGTGCCCGTGTTGACTTGAATGGGTCCGCAAGATACAGCCAAAGATATGTAATATTGTATCTTTTGCGGAATGTAGGCACGGATCTAAGTTATTGTGTGGGTTTTCCGGTCCGCGCCACAGATTGTGGATCCATTCAAGTCAATGGGTCTGCCTTACATTCATGTGCATGAGCTGTTATACTGAATCTCTGCCAGCAGATGGCAGTCATTCACAATGCATTTTCTAATATAAAAGTTAATTAGCTCCATTAGGCTGTTTTCACAATTAGCAAAGAAGGGAGTTATGTTTAGTGGCTCAACCACTCTAGGAAACGGATGGATTTGAGGTGCTACTAATCCCGACGGTCTTTACCCAAAGACTGATAATAGAAATGGTTTAATGAATAAAATAAGTGGGCTGAGTGCTATACCTTACTCTTTTCCTAACCAACAAGAGACGTCTCTAAAGAGCCATTCACAGAGAGATGATATACTCTGTTACAAATTGTTTCTCATAATATTCTCATTCAGGAGAAGCGGATTGAACCATTTCGCTCCTGGAAACACAAGAATACAGCCAGCAGTGCAGCATTTGGAACACCCCCTCACCGAACACATAACAGGCACTCACGTGGGATGCTGTTCAAGTGAAGAAAAGGCGCGCTTACCATCCCTACCTAGGACGCGCGCGGGAAAGCTGTACGCCGCAGATACTACAGACTGAATGAAGAACGCCGAAGGCATATCCAAGGAGGGTAATGTACCTTAATAGACATTTTGCTCACTGCTAGTAACATTGTTGTTAACGGTATTACAAACAAGCTTAAGTAACAAAGGTGGGGACAGAATTCTGTAAACAGTCTCACTCACATAACACTTCACTGTCGGACTCTGCATT
This sequence comes from Rhinella marina, assembly GCA_900303285.1. Taxonomy (NCBI): domain Eukaryota; kingdom Metazoa; phylum Chordata; class Amphibia; order Anura; family Bufonidae; genus Rhinella; species Rhinella marina. Next base: position 18,895 of record ONZH01004955.1, read on the forward strand.
CAGTGAATCTGTTAGCTATTTGTCACCCAGAGTACCAAAAGTAGGACTCTTGGATAAAATAGGAGTACTCCTTTATGAAATACCACATCTAACTGGATCTACACTGCATCTATTTGTGTATTTATTTATTCAGCTATTTAAAATGAACGTTGGACATATTTGTACACAAATGAACTTTTGTTCCTCAGATGAATTCATCACAATTGAATAACCTTTTTCATCTATTTTTTATTCCTTCATTATGCTGTTCTTTTCATTTTTGAACTATTATTTCCACATACTGAAGTATCTTAGTCCCAATTAGTTTTAATTTGTATGAGATCAATAATAAATACTTTATTTTAACCATATGTATATTGGTGTGTTACAGTAACCTTACACCCTGAATTAAGTAAAAGCCAGATAAGAGAGTGCTCATCCCCTTATTGTTTTCACAATTACACTACTCACAAAAAGTTATGGATATTTGGCTTTCTGGTAAAATTTATGGAAAACAAACAATTCACACTTCAGTGATATAATATATCATGCAAGTAGAGCATTTAAGTAGAAGCATGTAATGGTGATTTCCTCATCTCAAACAATTTATTGAAACAAAAGCCAACAATATTGATGGGTATACCTCCACAAAAATGTCAATGTCTCAATAACTTGTCATGTAGCCTTGATTACAGCTTGACAACGATGTCTCATACTGTTCACAAGTCAACTTATTGAATGCTGAGGCATGGCACCCCACTGTTCTTGAAGGGCAGCCCTCTGGTCATTGAGGTTCTGGGGTACAGAGTTACGAGCCTCTACACAGCAACTCAGCTGATCCCATAGGTTTTGAATATGATTCACGTCTGGAGAAAGTGCAGGCCACTTCATTTGAGGTACCCCAGTCTCCAGTAGCCATTGCCTAATGGTGTGACCTCGATGAGCTGGTGCATTGTCGGCTATGAAGATGGAATTATACCTGTATTGTTCATACAGAGGCACAATGACTGGATTAATGAAGTTATTCTATAGAATGGGCTTGTCACTGTACTATTCACAAAGTGTAGGGCAGTTCTGTATGGACTAGACACACCTGCCCACACTGTAACACCACCACCAAAGGCTCGTCTGGTGACAACAGTGGCTGTTCACTTCTATGCCTTTCTATGACTCTTCCAGTCTCTCTGCATCTCTGTTGCAACCTGCTGATGACACTCTGTGACAATCTAAGCTCAGTGGCCACTTCTGTCTGAGAACATCCTGTTTGAAACCTCGCAATGGCGAGGTACTGTTGATCAGTTGTCCTGGTCTCCTGGTGTCAAAATGTGAACAGCATGATGCGGAGGACTGTTTAAATACCAATTCTAATTGAACCAGGAAATTTATTTGGCAATTCATGGATCAAACACCTGTTGTGAATTTTTGCAGTTAAGCTCCTTGTTAGAGAACAGCAAGTTGTGCAAAAAGTACTGAAACATGAAACTATTGGACTTACGCATTCTTTAGAGAAAGTCACATTAAGTTCACCTATTAAGAGTGCATTTTAGGTTCATCCTGAAATTTCACCCACAATCCACAAGTATGTTTTTGCTGGCGTTTTTCTGCACATTTGTGTCTTAATGGTACTTTTTACACCCGCTTTTTGTGGCTCATTTTTAGCAGTAATAACACCAGAGCCAGATATTTGCTGAAAGTCTATGGGAAATATGAAATGCAAGACACACGAGATTTTTGCTACTGGTGTTTTTGTCAATTAGGTGGCATCACATCTGGGCATAACTATCATAAAGGGGCATATCTGGAAATAACCACTGTGAGAGGGCACATATGTGGGCATAACTACTGTGAAGGGGCTCATATCTGTCATAACTACTGTGAAGTAGGCACAATGTAGACATAATCTGTTAAGGGGGCACAATGTGGGCATAAACTGTGTGGTGGCATAAGGGGAGAATAGTTACTATGTTGGGGCATTTAGGGGACTGGGTGGGATTAGGTTTATAGTTATGCTTTGGGCGTAGTTATAGGCTTGGCCTAGTCTGGAAAGAATTTGCCGCAGAGCCTTTTGCAAGCCACACTTTCTATCCCTCTTCCTTCTTTTCAAATGTTGGGAGGTATGTAATTACATTGTTTTACATAGTCATTGCACCATCTGGACACTAGAGGGAGCCCTCACATTAGGAATAAATTATGCTGGCAGAACATAACTAAAAGGGCGCCTTGATTTTTGTTGCAGAAATTTTCTGCGACTGAAAATCAGTTCTGTTCAACTGAATGGGTTGTTTTGGCAACAATCACATGGATTTCTGCAAGTCTCATTCTGGTGAATGAAAATGGTTTCCAGTCGCAGAAAATTTCTGTGACAAAATCTGCTTTGTGTGTAGTTACCCTAGGCACCCAGTTATCCACATGCCATCGAGTTGCCACCTGCTTCATCAGCCACCCGCCTCATCAGCCATCCCTGGCCCCAGCTCTCCGGTCTGGTAACATAGTAACATAGTTTATAAGGCCGAAAAAAGACATTTGTCCATCCAGTTCGGCCTGTTTTCCTATAAGTTGATGCAGAGGAAGGCAAAAAACCCCTGTGAGGTACTGGTGCCCCCAGTAAAGGTGAAATGTGTCTATGATGGTGATGTATCAGCCCTTTCTGATTAGTCTGACATTGTTCAAATGTCAGTATAACGTCTCCTTGTGGCCCCCATACAGTATAACGTCTCCTTGTGGCCCCCATACAGTATAACATCTCCTTGTGGCCCCCATACAGTATAACGTCTCCTTGTGGCCCCCATACAGTATAATATCTCCTTGTGGCCCCCATACAGTATAACATCTCCTTGTGGCCGCCCTCATACAGTTTAATGTCTCTTTGTGGCCCCCATACAGTACAACATCTCCTTGTGGCCACCCTCATACAGTATAACGTCTCCTTGTGACTGCCCCCATACAGTATAACGCCTCCTTGTGGCCGCCCTCATACAGTATAACGTCTCCTTGTGGCCCCCATACAGTATAATAAGATTTTCAGTAGGTCAAGTATACATTTATTTATTGGCAAATGGGGGTGTGGCAAGGGAGGAGCCAGGGCAGCATGTGGGATGGGCTGGGGTAGTGGGCGGAGTTAGGGGGCCCCATTCAGATTCTTGCTATGGGGCCCAATGATTTCTATGTACGCCCCTGTCAATATATGAAAGCCAGTGATAGGTCTTATTCACACGTTTGTATTCTTTATGTGTCCATGAAAAAATGTTCTGTTTTTCATTCTAGGACGATGTCTGTGTTTGTTCCATTTTTTGTTCTGCGTGTCTGTTTTTGTCTTCTGTGCTTAAAAAAAGGCAGGGGCGCTGAACTGTATTTTTGCACTGCTAGGGGATTTCCACAGTGTCTCCTAGCAATGGATTGTGAAAAATTGATTGAACATGGATGGTATCTGTGTGTGTCTGCCCTATAGACATGAAAGTGCATGTTTGGTCCGTTCTCTAGACCAAAGTAGCCAAGTAGCATGTGACCGCTGAATGGCTGCAGTGTACACGTCACAACGAACAGGGCGGCACGCTGGCAGTCCACAGGGGACAGGGATGGTACCCTCTGCACTGGAAGAAAGCACCTGATGTGGGGGTCAGGTAACCACTTTAAAAATTGAGACATTGATTCATAGGGAGCCACTTCCAGAAGGCGGCACTAGTAAAACAGTTTTTTTTGCCCTCTGAGATATGCAGTTTCCAAGACCTGGGGGTATCTGCAAATGTTTTGGTTTATTCCTATTGTTAAGTTATGCAGTATACGCCCAGCATGACATTGTATGGTTGGCAGGGACAGGGTTAACCTGTTCCTCCCCTCTCTATAGGACTGGGGTAGCCCTGCTTCCTGGCCAGAGGGGGAGTTCTAGTCTAGATAGTGAGGAGTCAGGAAGCGCATCCAACTGCGCCTACTCCAAGGGTCTTAGGGACTAGTATTAATTCTAAGACTACTAATCCAGAGAGAGTCTGCAAGAAAATCCAAGATACGGCTTTCCTGAAAAACTACAGTCAGCAGAGTGACCAGCAAACCACAGCTTTACAGATCCTGCTGCAGATGAGGGACTATGGCTTAGACACCCCTCACCTTGATCGCATCCAGGCCAGACCAATTTACAATGGACACCCATAGCCACAAGTACTATCAAACAGCTGTTATCCAGAAGTGCAAGAGAAAGTCATCACCAAGATGGCACAATAGATGTGTCATTATCTCCCATTTGCCATGCACCATCTCCAGACCTCATCCAGCTGCGGATGGAAATTGCACTTTGTACGAATACGACAGACTATACAAGGAAAGTTCCCGGTGGACCGATGTCCAAGGGGCCACCCCAGCCCTTCTTGTGGCCACCAGCCTGATACATAATGATCTGATGCTTTCAGTTAGCCCCTTTTATCATGAATGTAACTATTTGTGGTTTTTATATATCAATTCTACTCATACTGAGAGGTTATTCAAAAATTCTCAGATTTACCCAAAAGACATTGTAATACAAGACATTGAGACATTGTACATTGCTCCTGAAAACGCTGTCACAGGCAGGTTCTCCATAGGAACATTATGAAGTTCTCATAGACTCCAGTGCTAATGACAGAAGCAATCTAATGACTGCTTGTTCAAGTTCCCTAGGGGAACTATTAAAAAGTGTAAAAGAAAGAAAGAAAAAGTTTAAAAACATACCGTATTTTTCACCCCATAAGACGTACTTTTTTCCCCAAAAAATGGGAGGGAAATGCCCCCGCGTCTTATGGGGCGAATGCTAATAAGCGCTTCCATTATGGAAGTGCTCATTAGCACCGGAGGACCAGGAAGCGATGTAGGATCTGTACTCACCGCTTCCTGGTCCTCCGTTCGGCTGTGCTGCGCACAGCGTGAGGGTGCTCTATGTCCTCACACTGTGCGCGCCGGGTTACTGCACAGCCTCAGCAGAAAGAAGACAGAGCGTGGGCGGAGGAGTGGAGGCGTCCAGGAGCAGGAGTGGTGAGTGGCTTTTTTATTTTAACTGTGGCATGCTGGGAGATAATAAAAGGCATGGGGGCTGAATACAGGAATATGAAGTCATATGGGGGCTAAATAGAGGAATAAGAAGTCATATAGGGGCTAAATAGAGGAATAAGACATCAAATGGGGACTCATAAGGGGGCTGAAGTGAGGCATGGAGGCTGAAGTGAGGCATTGGGCTGATATGGGGGCTAATTACAGGCATGTTAGGCTGATATGGGGCTAATTTTAGGCATGGGGGCTCATATGGGGGCTGATGAGAGGCATGGGGCTCTTATCTGAGGTCTGATTGGGTGTCATTCACATTGGGGTCTGATCTGAGGTCTTATTAACATTGGGGGTCTAATTGGGGCTGTGAGCTGAGGTCTGATTAAGATTGGGGGTTTGATTGGGGGTCTGACCTGAGATCTAATGAAAAAAATTTTTTTCTTATTGTCCTCCTCTAAAACCTAGGTGAGTCTTATGGGCCGGTGCGTCTTATAGAGCGAAAAATATGGTATATAAAAAATTACATATATTCAAATTACCCCCAGTTCCCCAAAAAATTCAAATAATCAAAAAAATAAACATCATAGGAATTGTGCAAAAATGCCCTTACTATTAAAATATGAAAATATTTATCCCATACAGCAAATGGTGCAATGGAAAATGGAAAGACATCAGTTGCTGATTTGTCATTTATTTCTCACTTCACCCCACCAAAAAATGTATAAAAAGTGATCAAAAAGGCATACACACCCCAAAATCATTCCACAAAAAATGAGCGCTCACACAGCTCTGTAGTCTTAAAATAAAATTTTTTGGGGGGGACTTAATATGATAATGCAAAGAAAAAATGTGTAAAATGTGAAAAAATCAGTAATTTGTCATTTTCAGTATTAAAATGCAAGAAAAACTAGATAAATGTGGTATCATTGTAATCGTACTTACCTGGAGAATGAAGGTAACAGGTCAGTTTTATCGCATAGGAAACACTGAAAACAAAATCCATAAAACTGGTGGAATTGTGTTTTTTTATTATAATTCCACCCCACGTTAAATTATTTTCAGCTTTCGACTACACAATGCAACAATAAATGGTGCCATTAGAAAGGACAACTAATGAAAATGAAAAATGGAAAATATCCCATTCCTGAGGGGTTTAAGGGCATTTACATAGGATGATTCTGATTGTGTTGCATTAAAAACAATGCATCAAAACCACACTCAGCTTTACAGAAAATTGGTATGGTTTTCACCCACACAGCTTGTACAGGTGAGGCAGATTTATGTGGCAGAAAATTCATTGACTAAAAATCAGTTCCAAATCTTTTGAATGGGGCAGCAAGCACATAGATTTCTGCAAGCCCCATTAAGGTGAATGGAATTGATTTTCAGTCACTGAATTTTCTGTCACAAAATCTGCTACGTGTGAAGGCACCCTAAGGCCCCTTGCAGACACAGCGTGTGCCATGCTGCGAGTCCACAGCGGGGGAGAGGGGAGGGGACACACAGCATTATGTCAGTGTCATCTAATACATTCCAGAACTGTAAGGGTTACATATCATCATAAATCAATATAATGCTATGTGACCCCCGTCAGGACGGGAGCTGCACTGCGGGCTCGCAGCCTGACACATGCTTCCCCCCACCAGTAAATTATCACACACCTGCTGTTGTCTTCTGGGGGCTCCAGTTCCCTCCTTGCCTCATGGACAACGGGCAGGGTCTGTGGCTGGCTGGAGGAGAGCTTCCCAATAAAACCAAGCTCAAAACTTCCTAGGATGAGGACGATTCCCAGGATGATCACGCAGGTCTGTGCTCTGTTAGGAGTTGGGCACAAATTTTTCCTAGCGACCATCATCTTTTCTGATACCAGAGTTCTCCAAAAGTTTCTGAAGTCACAGGTGAGCAGCGTATAAAACTAGGGTAATTGCACAATCCTATGAATACCTGCAAGGTCCCAGAACACACCCACACTTCCCGGGCTTGTGTTATACACCTCAAACAACATAGGTATGTGTTACTGCTATACTGCATCGATAATACTGCTATAAGATATTACAGGATGGGCACACAGATATATACACACATACCTCTCCTGCAGCTTGCTGTCCCATCCCAGCAGTAAAAAAGGTAACTGCAGGAAGCCAGAGACAGAATCTCTTGCACACTCCCTCCCATGCCTTTGTATTTCTGAGCTGCTGCCTGGCTCAAGTTAAAAAAAAAGTGGTAAGGGTACATTCAGGCAGCTGTTTTCAGGACCATTGAAGTCTATGGGGTTATTCCTAATTCCTAACCGCATATTGTCCAGAACAGGGGCGTAGCTAGAACTGACTGGGCCCCAGAGCAAAATTTTGTATGGGGCCCCCCTCCATCCGGGCATCCTATATGTGCATATGTAAGGGAGAGTTTACAGGGCAGGGGGCGCAGACAGTGCAGCATGGGGGGCACAGTACAGGGAAGGGGGCAAAATACAGCATAGGGAGTACAGTACAGGGCAGAGGCACACACAGTATAGGGCAGGGGGATGCACAGTGCAGCATAGGGGGCACAGTACAGGGCAGGGGGTACAGTACAAAGCAGGGGCACAGTACAGCCTAGAGTGCGCAGTACAGGGCAGGAGGCAAAATACAGAATAGGGGGTACAGTACAGGGCAGGGGGCAAAATACAACATAGGGGGCCCAGTACAGGGGGCACACACAGTACAGCATAGAGGGCACCATACAGCATGGGGGTACAGTACAGGGGGCACACACAGTGCAGCATATGGGGCACAATGCAGCATAGGGGGCGCAGTACAGGGCAAGGGGCACACACAGTGCAGCATAAGGGGTCACAGTGCATTATAGGGGGTACAGTACAGGGCAGGAGGCACACACTGTGTGTCATGGGGGACACAGTACAGGATGGGGGGGGGGAAATACAGCATGGGGGTACAGTACAGTGCAGCATAGGGGGCACAGTGCATTATAGGGGGTACAGTACAGGGCAGAGGGCATGCACAGTGCCACATAGGGGACAAAGTACAGGGCAGGGGGCACACATAGTGCAGCATAGGGGGCACAGTGCATTATAGGGGGTACAGTACAGAGCAGAGGGCATACACAGTGCAATATAAGGGACACAGTACAGGGCAGGGGGCAGAATACAGCATAGGGGGTACAGGGCAGGGGGCACACATAGTGCAGCATAGGGGACACAGTACAGGGCAGGGGGCAGAATACAGCATAGCGGGTACAGCACATGGGGCACACATAGTGCAGCATAGGGGACAAGGTACAGGGCAGTGGGCAGAATACAGCATAGGGGTACAGTACAGGGGGCACACATAGTGCAGCATAGGGGACAAAGTACAGGGCAGGGGGCAGAATACAGAATAGGGGGTACAGTACAGGGGGCACACATAGTGCAGCATAGGGGACAAAGTACAGGGCAGGGGGCAGAATACAGCATAGCGGGTACAGTACAGGGGGCACACATAGTGCAGCATAGGGGACACAGTACAGGGCAGGGGGCAGAATACAGCATAGGGGGTACAGTACAGGGGCACACAATGCAGCATAGGGGACACAGTACAGGGCAGGGGGCACAAACTTACCACTGTTGGTCAGGCTGGCAGTGAGTCTGAAGGTCTGCTGTATTGGCTGGCTGGCAGGCTGCAGCAATGCTCAGATGGCTGAGACCGCGCTGCTCTGGGTTGCTTCTGCTTCCTGGATGCATCTTTGGGAGGGACAGTCCCTCTTTTTGACCCAAGTCCCCCTGTCCCTCTTTACTCCTTAAATGTCCCTCTTTTTGACCTGGAGAATTAATGCATAAATGTGCATTAATAAATGTACTAAATTGCTCCTTACTAAGCTATCTGTTTGGTTTTTACCTGTATATTAGACAATAACTCCATTATTTGGTGCAATTTGGACCTTAAAATATCTGTAATCTGATGATTTGTGTGTTAATATTTATATGGACATTGAAGCGCAAGAAAAAAAAAGGCCGCAGAGGCGCCAGTAATTATGATTTGGGCGGAGTTAGAGGCGTGGCCTAGTATTAAAAAACTGCTATGATGCTTGCCGCACACATTGTCCCTCTTTGCAATTTTCAAAAGTTGGGAGGTATGTGGATGTCTGTTAGGGCCAGAGCAGGAGGTCAGCTGGCACTACAAGGGAGGTGGAGAGGCAGGTAAGAGAGGCAGCCTGCCAAGCAGGCAGGAGTGCAGAGGGTCACATGCAGAGTGCACATGGTGCTTCTGGGAGCGGGCCCTGTTTGTTACTGAAGTATTATTTGAAATGATTGGTGGAGCAGCAGCTTCCGCTCACTGCTGCTCTACCAATCAGATAACACAGTGTAGCAGCGCAGAGGAGAGTTAGGAGAATCCCTCTCTCCCCTCTCCTCTTGTTTCAAAGCGCAGCGTTACGAACCCCCTGCCCCCCCCTAGACTGGGAGAGACACCAAATGTAAAATAAAATAAATGAAAACTAGAGATGAGCGAGCACTAAAATGCTCGGGTGCTCGTTATTCGAGTCGAACTTTTCCCGATGCTCGAGTGCTCGTTTCGAGTAACGAACCCCATTGAAGTCAATGGGAGACTCGAGCATTTTTGCGGGGAACCAAGGCTCTGCCTAGGGAAGGCTGGGTGAAAACCTGGAAACCTCAGAAAATGATGGAAACACCACGGAAATGGACAGGAAACAGCAGGGGCAGCATGCATGGATGCCTCTGAGGCTGCCTAATCCCACCATTACCCCAAATTCTCAGGCAACAGCCTGGTGGTTACCCTCATGGCAATTGTGCTCACCCAGACCAAGAAAGGCGAGGCAAATACCCATCACATGTTAGGGAAGCACCCAACTAGGTGCAACGAAGGTCCATCGCCTGCAGGTGAAACCACTGCTCATGCTGGCACTGCAGCTGATATCAAGTTTAGTATCTGTTCTTATCAGTTGCTGTGCCTGCTGGTGGTATAGTGGTGAGCATAGCTACTTCCCAAGCAGTTGATCCGGGTTCGATTCCCGTCTATCGCAGGAGGCAATTCAAAATCAGTACAATATCTAATACGTCCCCCTACCCGGGAAAATTGTTTGGAGAGAGGACCTGTAGGTGGGGGGAAGGAGGTTTCGTTGGAAGAGCCAGAGGAGTGCCCCCTGGGATAGCGTGTGTGGTGGTGACAACAGATGGACTGGATTTGGGAAAACTGTTGCTTTAACCCGTATGGTATCGATTCTTCTCAGTTTAATACCGTATACGTCCCCTATCTTGGGACCCTATATTTAATGGATTTTTCAAACACGGAAAACGGAAAAAGAGCTTGCTCTGGCCAGGGGAGTGTTTTTCCCACTGCAGCTAAGGGGACGTGTCCATGCTCTGCCTATCACAGGTCAGGAGGCAGATAAAAGAAGAACAAAAACAAACATGAGTACAACTTCTGATACGTCCCCTATCCGGCTAAATTGTTTTGTAGAGTTGGCCTGTAGGTGGGGGGGGGGGGGGGCAGGCTGGGGGGAAGGAGGTTTCGCTGGAAGAGCCAGAGGAGTGCCCCCTGGGCTAGCGTGTGTGGTGGTGACAACAGCCAGAATGGATTTTTAAAACTGTTGCATCAACCGGTACAGTTGTAAATTATGAACTTGATCAAGTGTAGCATGTGTTCTCTGTATTCTTCTCAGTTTAATACCGTATATGGCAGCTATCCGGAAAAATAGTTTGTAGAGAGAGAGAAAGATAAGACAAAGACGTAAATTGTTTGGAGAGAAGGCCTGTAGGTGGGGTGGCAGGCTGGGGGGGAAGGAGGTTTCGCTGGAAGAGCCAGAGGAGTGCCCCCTGGGCTAGCGTGTGTGGGGGTGACAACAGCCAGAATGGATTTTTGAAAACTGTTGTATCAACCGGTACAGTCGTAAATTATGAACTTGATCAAGTGTAGCATGTGTTCTCTGTATTCTTCTCAGTTTAATAACGTATATGGCAGCTATCCGGGAAAATAGTTTGGAGAGAGAGAAAGAAAGCAGACTGAGGAATCGGAGGATGACGAGGTGACTGACCCAAGCTGGGTTGATATGCCGAGTGAAGACAGTGCTTCTGAGGCAGAGGCGAGTGCTGCACCAGAACAGGTTGTAAGAGGCAGTGATGTGGCCAGAGGGAGAAGCAGGGCCAGAGCTGGTGCATCAGCAGCAACTGTTTCACGTAGTGAAGCTCCCGTGGCGAGGCCTAGATGTTCGCAGAAAGTGAGGATGACCGACGGACTGTGGTGTGCAACCTGTGCCACACCAGGATCAGCAGGGGTGCCACCACTACTAGCCTAACCACCACCAGCATGCGAAGGCATATGAGTGCTAAACACCCCACTCAATGGAACCAAGGCCGTTCACCACCTCCTGCGGGTCACACCACTGCTCCTTCCCCTGTGTCACTCGCTGCCTCTGCTAGTCAACCCCCTGCGTCACTCGCTGCCTCTGCTAGTCAACCCCCTGCCCAGGACCCCGGCACGAGCGCCTCCCGCCGGAAAACCACACCTTCGCCTCAACGATCCTTCCCGATGTGCCGTCCCAGCCCTACACCAGCACGTGTCGGAGAACATCATCCGTGCCCTGACCAACGCTGTTTCTGAGAAGGTCCACCTAACCACGGACACGTGGACAAGTGCTGCCAGGCAGGGACACTATATCTCACTGACGACACATTGGGTTAACTTGGTGGAGGCTGGGACCGAGACTGACCCTGGGGCCGCTCATGTACTGCCCACACCGAGGATTGCGGGGCCTACCTCGGTCACGGTCTCTCAGTCGTACTATGCCTCCTCCTCCTCCGACCCCCTCCTCCTCCTCCACCGAATTACCATCCGTGGGCACGGTGCCTTCAGTCGGTAGCTCTAGGCGCAGCAGCAGTGCCATGGGTAAGCGCCAGCAGGCGGTGCTCAAACTGCTGAGCTTAGGTGACAAAAGGCACACCGCCCAAGAGCTGTTACAGGGCATCACGGCGCAGACCGATCTGTGGCTGGCACCGCTGAACCTCAAGCCAGGCATGGTTGTGTGTGACAACGGGCGTAACCTGGTGGCGGCTCTGCAACTCGGCAGACTGACACATGTGCCATGCCTGGCCCACGTGTTCAATCTCATAGTTAAGCGGTTCCTCAAGACATACCCCAATCTGTCTGATTTGCTCACCAAAGTGCGCCGCATCTGTGCGCATTTCCGCAAGTCAACCACAGATGCTGCCACTCTCAGGGCAGCGCGGCGCCGCCTACAACTGCCCGCTCACCGACTGTTGTGCGACGTGCCCACGAGATGGAATTCCACATTAAACATGTTATCCAGAGTTTACCAGCAGCGCAGAGCGATTGTAGACTGCCAGATGTCAACTTCCACCAGAACTGGTAGTCAGGTCAGTCAGATTCCTCAAGTCTACAATGAGGAGTGGACGTGGATGTCTGATATCTGCCAGGTGTTGAGCAACTTTGAGGAGTCAACACAGATGGTCAGCGGCGATGCCGCCATTATCAGCCTCACCATCCCGCTGCTTTGCCTGTTGAAAAACTCACTGCTCAGCATCAAGTTGGATGCTTTGCGCTTGTCACAAGAGACGGTGGAGGAAGATACGTCGCTTGATAGCCAGAGCACCCTCCGGTCTGTTTCTCAGCGCGTATCAGAGGAGGGGGATGAGGATGAGGAGGAAGAGGAGGAGAATGTCGGCGAGACAGTAGAGGGTACCAGTGCTCAGTCCTTAACTCTTGAGCGTGTATGGGCTGAAGAGGAGGACTTGGAGGAGGAGGAAATGGAGAGTCAGGCCAGTGAGGAGAGGGAATTCTTGCGTGTTGGGACTCTGGCGCACATGGCAGACTTCATGTTAGGCTGCCTATCCCGTGACCCTCGCGTTAGAAGAATTTTTTTCAAACACAGATTACTGGGTGTTCACTCTCCTGGACCCACGGTACAAGCAGAACCTTTCCACTCTCATCCCTGCAGAGGAAAGGAGTATGAGAGTGAATAGATATCAACAGGCCCTGGTGCACAAGCTGAAACAATTCTTCCCATCTGACGCCGCTAGCGGCAGAGGGCATGGTTCTGTGGGCCAAGTAGCGGGGGAGAGGAGACGAGCAGGCAGCTTGTCCAGCACTGGCAGGGGAACGCTCTCCAAGGCCTTTGCCACTTTTATGTCACCCCAGCAAGACACTGTCACCTGTCCCCAGTCTAGGCAGAGTAGGGAGGAGCTGTACAGGAAGATGGTGAG
>ONZH01004956.1:0-36984 GCA_900303285.1 Rhinella marina
ACGGTCAGGTTTTCAGGATTTCCTTAGTATTCAGCAGGTGATATAATTAGTTTCAGTGCATCAGGTTTTACCACAGGTCTTCATTCTGTGTGATATCCTCAAATCATGAATGTTAGGCTTCTTTCACACGAACGTTGTGTTTTGCGGTCCGCAAATTGTGGACCAACGTTTCCGTATATTGTTTTTAATAATGTCCTGTTTGTATTCTGCAATATTTCCGTATGTCCGCAAAAAATGGACGCTGTGTTTCCGTATGTATTCCATTTTTTGCGGAACGCAAAAAAAAGCGAAGGTGTAATTTGGATTATTTAACTTGGATACACCGCCAGAAACACGTATATATGTAGGTCACCTGAGTGTTTGGTGGCCATTTTCTCATGGTTTTGGGAGCATACAGAGGTTGCTTTGTTTCCATTGTTTGGTTGGCAGTTTCTGGCTTTCTTTCAACATGGCGGAAGACTTTGATGATGAGGTTCTACTGCACTGGCTTCTTTTTCGGCGATATAGCCAGCTTTCATCTGTGCTGGTTGAGGAACCGAGGAGGAGGAGGAGAAGACTCTGGGTTCACCCCATTGTTTCTCAACGGTACAGGAAGGGCCACTTTCACACCCTCTTCACTGATCTTCGTCAGCACCCGGAGAAGTTCTTTGGTTTCTGTCACATGTCAGTGACTACCTTTGATTTCCTGCTGTCGTCTATCCGTCCTGACCCCACTTTCCAGGACACCAACATGCGGCGATGCATTTCACCTGAGAAAAGGCTACTCGTCACCCTGAGATAATATTTTTGGTTTTCTTTTAAATTTTACTGTTTATTTCCTGTGCATGTTTTTTGGTGTTTTTTTTTTTATTTTTCTTTAATACTTTTTGTATTTTTATGTGTGCTTATTCCAGCCTACCATGTTTTTTAATGTAAATGTATATATATTTTTTTATGTTTCAATGGCCACTATTCTACATGTTTTGACTTAAACGGAACCTCTCAGCTCTGAAACACCCTCCGAACTACAGTAAGTGGTGTATAGTGTAAGTGACGTCGCATCCGGTTATGTAATTTTTATCTTCATGCTCACTTGCATTCTGACTCTGTGCTCTGACAAACAAGCAGTAAAATGCACTCAGTGGACTCCGGTGCTCACTCACATAATGGAGAGGACTCAAAGAAGAGTCCTCTCAGTGCATTTTACTGCTGGTTTGTGAGAGCGCAGCGTCAGAATGGAAGTGAGTATGAAGATAAAACTTACATATTCGGATTCAGCATCTTTTACACTATACACCGCTTACTCTAGTTCAGGGGGTGTTTTGGAGCTGATAGGTTCCCTTTAAATACATGTATGTGTTGGCCCCAGTGCATATGTTAATTGTCTAGATAGCTTCATAGCTTATGTGAATATACATTGTAATTTTTTTCAGTTTTTTTTTTTTTTCTACAGATTCCTAGCAACTGGAAACTCATTTTGTTCCTTGCATTATGAGTTTCTATTAGGGATTTCTACGATTTCTCTGATAGTGGTGCATACTTGTGAAGTCATCTAGCTGCGACTCCGAGAGACGGTGATGCCACAGCCCAAAGCAGAGGATTGGCTTTGATTTGCTGATGGATTCAATTTCTCTGCCCATTTTCCAAACTGCGTTGGGGCACTGGATGGCAAACACATTCGTGTTAAGAAGCCTCCTCACTCAGGGTCCCGATTCTTCAATTATAAGCAATATTTTCTATAGTGCTTTTGGCCTTGGCCGACAGCAACTATAAATTTATAATGGTTGATATCGGGGCGTATGGAAGCACCTCGGATGCTCGCATCTTTATTGCTTCTAGAATGGGTGAGCGGCTTCGTGCCAATCAGCTTGCCCTGCCAGAGCCCAGAAGACTGCCCAGTAGTGATGAGCGAGCCGAAGCGGCAAGATTCGGGATTCGCTCGAATATTGCCCGCTTCGGCTCGGCATCACGAGGCAGTGCGGACTCTTGACTATCCGTGCGTCACTGCCCGCGTGAAATGCCCGTTTTTTTCAGCCAATCAGCAGCAAAGGTAAGCCTGTGGGAACGCCTGCTGTGATGTAACAGCCCCTATGTCTCCCCAGCACTGATTGGCTGGCAGTGACATGTGACCGAAATTGACCTATGGTAGGGAGTCTACGATCTGCAGCCTCAGACTCATTCTGCATTGGGAAGGGGACCAGACAAGACATAGGAGAGTTAGCTCGTGTAGTGTGTGCAGCAGGCAGTTAGAACTTAGGAGTTAGGAAGCCAAGAAAAATCTTTTTAAAGACTATCTTTACTCTGAAAAACAGTATATACTATCAGCCTGTATTCTGTGTAGGAAAGAAAAGCCACAACAGTCTGTTAAAAAGCAATTGATTCTCTGAAGGAAACTACAGTGTATGCTGTCAGCCTTTGTGTGCAGAGCTGGTACCAGGCACAAACTATACATATCTTAAACAGATATATTCCTGTGCATGATAGGATAGGTCTGAAAAGAATTACAGCAAAATATCTTTCTATATAGTGCGTTTATTCTGAGTGAGCTCAGCTGTCATAGACGGTGCTGTGAATATGGAATACATCTCATCAGGGTGCCATATACCGAACAGCGTATAGATACCGTATTGCTCTAATGGTTTTGGCGTTTAAGTTGTGCAAAAGTGCGCGATTATTTTTTGGGGATAGGTCTGAAAAGAATTACAGCAAAATATCTTTCTATATTAGTGCGTTATTCTGAGTGAGCTCAGCTGTCATAGACGGTACATCTCATCAGGGTGCCATATACCTAACAACGTATAGATATCGTATTGCTCTGTGGTTTTGCGTTTAAGTTGCGCAAAGTGCACATATTTTTTTTTTGGGATAGGTCTGAAAAGAATTGCACCAGCATATTTAACTATATAGTGCATTTAATCTGAGTGAGCTCAGCTGTCATAGACGGTGCTGTGAATACGGAATACATCTCATCAGGGTGCCATATACCGAACAGCGTATAGTTACCGTATTGATCTGTGGTTTTGCGTTTCAGTTGCGCAAAGTGCGTATAATAAATTTTTTTGGATAGGTCTGAAAAGAATTGCAGCAAAATATATTTCTATATAGTAATTTATTCTGACTGAGCTTTCATAGACGGTACATCTCATCAGGGTGCCATATACCTAACAGCGTTAGTTACCGTATTGATCTGTTGGTTTTGCGTTTCAGTTGCGAAAGTGGCGTATATAAATTTTGGACAGGTCTGAAAAGAATTGCAGCAAAATATCTTTCTATATAGTGTTTATTCTGAGTGAGCTTTACATAGACGGTACATTCATCAGGGTGTAACCTAAAGCGTATAGTTACGTATTGATCTGTGGTTTTGCGTTTTCAGTGCGCAAAGTGCGTATAATAATTTTTTTGGATAAGGTCTGAAAAAGAATTGGCTAAATATACATTTATTCTGACTGAGCTTTCATAGACGGTACATCTCATCAGGGTGCCATATACATCTAGGGTGCCATACAACAGCGTACGTTACCGTATTGATCTGTGGTTTTGTTTTCAGTTGCGCAAAGGTGTTTAATAAATTTTATAATATAATAATACAATAATAATAAATACCCCCAGTTGAGTGGTTGCTCACCAAGGTGCGGCGCATATTGCGCCCACCACCGACCCCCGGCCCACCGATGCCAACGACGGCTAACTCCCTGTTTACCGGCCTGTGTGGACTCCCACGCGTTGGAATTCGCGTTACCTAGGCCAGGTGTACAACAAAGCAGCAGTTGTGACTGCCAGTGATCCCCCAAGGTGGTATGTCAGGCCAGTCAGCTTCCTCATGTCTATGCTGAGGAGTGGACGTGGATGGCTGGCATCTGCCAGGTCTTAAGTCTTTGAGGAGGCAACAGATGGTTAGTGGTGATGCACACATCATCAGTGTCACATCCCTCTGTTGTGCCTCATCCAGAACTCCTTTGCGGAACCTAAGATCTGAGTATTCACAGTGTCACAGGAGGTGGGGGAGACGTGACATTGAGAGCACGCTGTTGTCAGTTTCGCAGCGCGGAACTGAGGAGGAGGCGGCTGAGGAGGAGAAGAAGAAACTCTTTGGCACCATGTATCGGGGGTGATCCATGCACCTGTTAGCGGTATGGGCTGAGGAGGATGAATGGGGTCGGAGGAAGGGGGAGGAGGAGATGGAGAGCCGCTAAGTAGGAGGCTGAAGGCTTGCATGTTGGACAGTACACATGGCACAATTTATGCTTGCTGTCTTTGTGGTGATCCCGGTCAAGAGGATACTGTCCACCAATGACTATTTGGGTGTACACCCTCCTTGACCCAGCTACAAGGACAACTTTGCCCAACTTATACCCGTGGAGGAAAGGAGCACCCGAGTCACTTTCTACCACAAGGCCCTGGTTCAGAAACTGCTACAGGCCTTTCCAGACCAGTCGAGCAACAGGGGGGACTGCAGTGGCCGAGTTGGAGAGGAGAGGAGGGGGAAAGTCAGTGTAGGCGCAAGGGCAGGGGTACACTATTCCATGCTTTTGCCAAGTTTTCTAACCCTAGCAAGACTGCGACACAGCCACAGGGAGGCAGAGGGGCGGACAGTCCGCAGATGGTGAGGGAGTAATGTCGGGCCAGACCAACGTCTGACCGATAACTCCACGCCATTAATTACTGGCGGCCAAGCTGGACAGGTGGCCAGAACTTGCGCAGTACGCTCTTGAGGTGCTTGCCTGCCCAGCTGCAAGTGTACTGTCTGAAAGGGTTTTTAGTGCCGTCGGGGGTATCATTACGGACAAACAGACGCCCTGTCCACGACAACGCTGACATCCTCACGTTCAAGATGAACAGGTCATGGATATCCCCCCAGTTCTCATCCCATCAGGCTACCTCCTAAATTGCTCGCTTTCCTCCTCCTCCTCCTCCTCTTCATCTGAGTTGCATACGCAACAATTTTTCTGGAAAGTCATCCGTCTTTCTACTAACAATTTTTCAGGAAAGTCATATGTCCTTTCTAATAACAAAATTTTTAGTAAAGTCATCCGTCCTTTCTAATAACAATTTTCTGGGAAGTCATCGTCTTTTTAATAAGAATTTTCAGAAAGTATCCGTCTTTCTAATAACAAATTATCTGGGAAGTCATCCGTCTTTCTAATAACAAATTTTCAGTAAAGTCATCCGTCTTTCTAATAACAATTTTTCTGGGAAGTCATACGTCTTTCTAATAACGAATTTTCAGTAAAGTCATCCGTCTTTCTAATAACAATTTTTCTGGGAAGTCACACGTCTTTCTAATAACAAATTTTCTGGGAAGTCATCCGTCTTTCTAATAACAAATTTTCAGTAAAGTCATCCGTCTTTCTAATAACAATTTTTCTGGGAAGTCATGCGTCTTACTAATAACAAATTTTCAGTAAAGTCATCCGTCTTTCTAATAACAATTTTTCTGGAAAGTCATCCCTCTTTCTAATAACAATTTTTCAGGAGTCATGCGGCTTTGTAACCAAATTTTTTAGGAAAGGCCATGGGGTTCTATACACACAGTGCTGATGGAAGCCCATCAGCCTTTCTAAACACAATGCCCACTGCCTCTCCCAAGCGGTTGTGGTGCTGATGTTGCTTCACACTTAAAATTGATCTGTTCCGCTCTCTTCCTCGGGCTGTCTGCGGAGAAGGCGAACGCTCCAAAACGGTTTCATGGCGGCTCTCCGGCCCCTCATTAAGCCCAGGATCGTCAAGAAGCGGACGAAGAAGTTCATCCCCCACCAATCAGACCGTTATGTAAAGATTAAGCGTAACTGGCATAAACCCAGAGGTATTGACAACAGAGCCCGCAGGAGGTTCAAAGGGCAGATCCTGATGCAGGGGCTATAGGGGAAGCAGGGGAAGCAGGGGAAGCGGCTACTTTGGGGCCCAGACCCACAAGGGGCCCCTTCAGGAGGAAGACTAAAACATTTTACTGTCAGGGGCCCCTAAACAGTATTATACAATAACGTTATATACACTGACACTCTAGGAAACAGACTGAGAAGCTGCCAGGCCTTGTCTGAGAGAGCGCAACCTTGACTAGGCACAAGAATGAGGTTGCATGTAGTTGGGGGTTGTGAAGAAGTTGCTGTGGGGGCCCCATTCAAAGATTTGCTGTGGGGCCCAGCTAGTTGTAGTTACGCCACTGTCCTGATGCCCAACATTGGGTACGGTAGCAACAAGAAGACCAAACACATGCTGCCCACAGGGTTCCGCAAATTCCTGGTCCACAATGTCAAGGAGCTCGAGGTTCTGTTGATGAGCAGCAAGTCCTTCTGTGCAGAAATCGCCCACAATGTCTCCTCAAAGAACCGAAAGACCATTGTGGAGAGAGCGGCACAGCTCGCCATCAAAGTGACGAACCCCAACGCCAGACTGCGCAGCGAAGAGAACGAATAAATATCTCTGTGGTTATTTGTGCTAAAAAAAGTTAAATAAACACAAAAAAAAAAAGGTCTGTTCCTGTGCCTGATCCACCCAAGTTGAATCTGTCCCATCATGAGAAAGTCCCCCCAAGGAGTCCCCACTGTAACTTGCTTCCCATACAACTAACTCACCCCCCGACACCTGTGTCTCGCCATTGTCCACCACCTCCTCAGACAACACTGGTAAATCCCCACTGTCAGCACACGGAGACTGCAAAAGGTCTTGCGAATTGGGACAGAGAATGTTCTGGGGTAGCACATCAGAGAAGGGGTGACTGTGGGGTTCCAGGGAGTACGTGACCACATGCAATCTCCATCTATAAAGTCATACTGAGACTCACCGCCATGCTTTACACTGCAATCTTATTACTGAGGCTCACCACCATGCTTTACACTGCAATCTTATTGAAAGACAGACAATCAGGGGTTCACCGCCAGGTGGTCAGGCAGCATTTTTAAGTGGGTCACCATTACCGTGTCCCTGAAAATTGCCTTGGGGTCATCACCAGACTATTGGCCAGATTTAGAAAAAATGGTGCAATTAGGGAGCCTCAGAGGCATCCCTACATGCTGCCCCTGGTGTTTCCTATCCATTTCCAAGGTGTTTCCATCATTTTCTGAGGTTTTCACATGTTGGGGCAAACTTGACTGTGCAGAACCTTTGGCCCCTGCAAAAATATTCGGGTCTCCCATAGACTTTAATGGGATTCGTGATTCGGCCCGAACCCACGAATCCCGCGGTGGGATTCGGGCCGAATTCCGTACCCCCGAATCTTTTAGGATTTGCTCAACTCTAGTAAGGATCACAAATCAATTATCTGAAATATGTAGACACTGTGGCCCAGATTTATCATATGTTCACTCCAGAATTCTGGCATCAAAAACTCACAAAAATAGGGCTTCTGTGACTATTTGCACTCGCTTATGCAAAATTTAACATTTCAAATTTTTCCCCTCATGATGAATTCCTCCTGTGGGGATTTTACTGCCATTTGAAAGAATAAAGGTCATCACTCTTTTACGGCAAGCTGGATTAATTTCTTGCTTTCTAAATACTATACAATATATAATACGGGATGTAACTCAGGATTAGAACAGGATAAGTAACATATGTACAGTACACAGTGACTCCACCAGAGAATAGCGAGTACAGCTTTGGAGTATAATACAGGACGTAACTCAGGATTAGTACAGGACAAGTAATGTATGTACACAGTGACTCCACCAGCAGACTAGCGAGTACCGCTCTGGAGTATAATACAGGACGTAACTCAGGATTAGTACAGGACAAGTAATGTATGTACACAGTGACTCCACCAGCAGAATAGCGAGTACAGCTCTGGAATATAATATAGGATGTAATGAATGCACAGTACTCATTTGAACAGGCTCAGGTTGGCCTTATGGGGTAAGCAAGGTAAGCCTATAACAAGTATGATATTTATATGCGTTTACTTCCTAATAACTACTTCAACAGTATTTCTACTTGATATGTCTAGTTAACATGCTTGAAGGCAGCAGCTGTTCTTATGATTGCCTGTGTGCACATGTAACTGTGTTGCCTTGAGTTATAGTAATATTCGAATATCAACATAAGGTATCACCAGATGTCATAGCCTTCTGAATATAGCACACTTAATGGGAAATCTACCTGAAAGCATGCCTGGCATTTACAGAGGACAAATTAGATTTCTACGGTACATAGTTCCCATGATAGTGTCAGTCAGCTTTCTCAATGATCTTTTGTAAAAGATATTTTACCAAATATATTTTACTCAAAGATAAAAGTAGTCAGAGGTGAAGGGGATGGCGGGATGCAAGAGCATTGATGTAAATTATATATTCACAAAATTTTGTTTAACCTAAATATACTCCTCAACACTGAAAATGCAACACCAAGAAGGACAAGCTTAAAGGTTATACAATTAAAGAAGTAGCAAGCATCACTAAGATCTGCAGATGATAAAATTTTAAGCACCTAGCTCCAATCCGTGACATGTGGGAGGAGCATAAAAGTTATATTTATAGCAATTTTTTTCGCCACATGAAACCTCAAAAAACAGATCAAGTCAGGTGGGATGATTTTGTGTCACCTCCTGTATATTGACATGCCAGTTATCACTATGAGTCACAAATAGAGATGAGCGAACGTGCTCGTAACGAGCACTGTAGCGCTCGGCTCCCCTGCGCTCGCATGGGCGCAGGCAGCTGCTTCCGTCGGGTGAGGAGGACGGAAGCGGCTGCCTGCGCCCATGCGAGCGCAGGGGAGCCGAGCGCTACAGTGCTCGTTACGAGCACGTTCGCTTATCTCTAGTCACAAACTAAGGCAGAATCCTTGACATGGAGAGGCCTTCACATGGAACATCACATTGGTCCTACTCCTAGGATAATGGTGTGGGGTGACATAATATATGGTAGCCGGACCCCTCCAGTCTTCATTTCTTGTGCACTAATAACTCTGCTTTACATCGCTTTATGCCACATTAATTAAGCTATTTTAGATACCTTTCAATGACTTGTCAAACAAGGGGGCATGACTTAAATGAGATACATTGTGCCTAAAATGTGCCACAATTTTGGTGCATATTTGGAGTAAATTAAGCCAACAAATAGGTGGAATAATCCCTTCTCGACATCCACTGTACCGTCGTGTACCGTCTTTAAAGGGTTTCTGTCATCAGAATTTAGCCTACAAAACCGAGTGTCATTTGCAAATCGCAAATGACACCTGATGACAGAAAGCCTTTTTTTATAGAAAACTGTACGGTAGTTTTTGTTAAAATAGCGTTTTTATAATATGCTAATTAGGCCCCCTAGGTGCAGTAGGCGTGAACCCTGCACCTAGGAGCGGCCGTAATAACGCCCCTTACCCCTCCTCCCTTGCGTTGAATGACAGGGCCGGGCAGCCATCTCTTTCGTCTCCTGGCCCTGTACGATCGCGAAATCCCGCGCCTGCGCATTGCGATAAGCAATCCGCGCATGCGCATTGATGAAGCCGGGACCCGGGCGGCCGCCGGCTCTCAACGCGCGTGCGCAGATTGCTTATCGCAATGCGCAGGCGCGGGATTTCGCGATCGTACAGGGCCAGGAGACGAAAGAGATGGCTGCCCGGCCCTGTCAATCAACGCAAGGGAGGAGGGGTAAGGGGCGTTATTACGGCCGCTCCTAGGTGCAGGGTTCACGCCTACTGCACCTAGGGGGCCTAATTAGCATATTATAAAAACGCTATTTTAACAAAAAACTACCGTACAGATTTCTGTAAAAGAAGGCTTTCTGTCATCAGGTGTCATTTGCAATTTGCAAATGACACTCGGTTTTGTAGGCTAAATTCTGATGACAGAAACCCTTTAAAGATGGTGCTTGTGCAGGAGTAGCCATCAGGCAACTGCTATTTTACACAGCAGACACCCATGGTCATTTGTTACCACTGCATCTGAGCAGTCTTTTCCCAGAGCACTGCACTTCCAGAGACCAAATGGCTCCCCTTGCTAAAGAAATGCTTGGTTGCTTTGGTAGCTTCGGGCTTTCTTTACGCCTGGCATTTGTGAAGAAGTACTATAAATCAAACATAAATGGCACCGCATCGTTTTTGTGAAGTTACAGCCGGTGGCAGGAGTTAACAGAAACATGGACCCTGATTTGTGATTTGCAGTTGTGACATTTTTCTGACTTAAAAATTATACAATGCAACAGCACTCTGCAAACCAAATAAAGGACAATAATGCCATAGTTATAGAAAATATGCTGGTGCTAATGCTACGCTTATTTTGTAAATTTCAGATTCTTCTCAAATACATTTTGTACAAAATTATTTGGGCCCGTCTGCCAAAAGTCAAGGCGATCTCTGTATGAAGGGAACCTAACACTAAATGCTACCTGTTTTGTGCCATAATAACCACCATAAAATTCAGGGAGTGCAGGTTGCACATGCATGCTGGGTCCACTCTGCTTTTTATAATTTTTGGTGCCAAAATGGCCTCCATTCAATCCAGAGAATGCAGGTACCAACATGCATGCTGAGCCCACTCTATACCTCTTCTGGTGCCAGATGGCTTCCAATGAATACAATGAGGCAGGCTACAGCTTTAGGCCTCATGCACACGAACGTGTGCCGGCTGTGCCCGTGCTGCGGGCCGCATACGGTGGGTCCGCAATAAACGGGCACCGGCCGTGTGCAGCCCGCATCATGGACCCATTCACTTCAATGGGTCCGCGATCCGGGAGATGCGGAGCGGAGGCACGGATCGGAACACCACGGAAGCACTACAGTGTGTTCCGTGGTGTTTCTGGCCTTGCCTCCGCACCGCAAAAAAGTAGCGCAAGCACTACTTTTTTGCGGTGCGGACCCTCGGATGCGGATCGCGGACCCCATTCAAGTGAATGGGTCCGAGATCCGCATGCGGTGGCCTCACGGTCAGTGCCCGTGCATTGCGGACCGCAGTTTGTGGCCCGCAGCACGGGCACGGCCGGCACACGTTCGTGTGCATGAGGCCTTACACTAATTAAAATCAGCCTATAGGGCAGACAGGCTGGTCAGGGGTGCAAGACTAAATGGAGTCAGTCACACCTCCAATACAAACTGCAAAGAAAAAGGGGGTCAGTTAAAAATTGACTTAGACACATCTGTATTATTTATGAAGCTTTTCTACTTGTCTTATTTTTGTCATTAGTAAAATGATCAGTTTTCCAGATGTTAAAGGGACATGTCAGGCATTTACTTATGGCCTTATTTATTATTTGTGACGTTTGGAAGAGTTACAAAAAAAAGTTTAACAAAAATGTCACTCCACTCCAAAGCTGCCGTAACTTCACAAAGACAGAACTATTCATGTTTAATGAATAATATGAATGAAAAAAAAGATAAGTAGAGAAACTTCATTAAAAAAATAGCTACAGTATATCTTAACACACCCAATTACCCCAGATCCCAAAGTCCCAGGAGTGCCAGGTTACCATCCGGGTGCAGCCATTTAATGTGATGGTTTAGCCCCTGGGAAGCTGCGAGCTGATATTTTTAGGCTAGGAAGAGGTAATAACTGTGGACCTTCCTATTCTCATTATGTCAGCTACCACCTTGGTAAGTTATGAAAATAGCAGGGACCCCACTTCATATTTTTAATGTTATACTTGTTTAAAAAAAAATATGGAGTCATTCCCTTTTTTCATAACCAGCCAAGGTGAAACTGACAGCTTGGGGCTCACGTATGCCTTTTGCAGATGACGTTCGTATGCATTCTGTATTTTGCGGAACGGAACAGCCCCTAATAGAACAGTACTTTCCTTGTCCGTAATGCGGACAATAATAGGTCATGTTCTATTTTTTTGCGTAACGTAATGGAATGCACATGGAGTAGCTTGAAATGAATGGTTCTGCATATGGTCTGCAACAAAAAAAAAGGAACGGACACAGAAAATACGTTCATGTGCATGAGCTCTTAGGATGGGAAGGTTCATGGCGATTGACCCCTTCCAACCATAAAAATAACCTGACTTCCGGTTCCGGCGCTGAGATGTAGAGACGCGTGAGGCGCCGCTCCCGCTCCCAGAGCTCATACCTGCATAGATATCTCGCTCATCCGTCTCCGTCTGGGGTCAAAAACAGCCTGGCAAGTACCCTCCTGCCCCTTTCATGCCATATGGAGCGATATTTGCTGCGTAGCTCTCAAAAACAAGCTGCGACTGAACCTCCTACTGAGTCGGCCCTAACAAACAAGATGGCGCCGGACCGCACGGCATCTCCCCCTCGTTGTGCACTACAGATGGAAGTTACTCCACAGCCCGGGAATGTCCCGTCAGCGCCCACAGGTGAACTGGGTGCGGGGGCCTGGATTATCGCCAACTGGCCATTGATGTGGCGAGACATTTGGCTCCGGATATCCAAAAGACATTGGAATCAGTATTGCAAGCCTCCCTCTCCCGCCTGCAAACGGAGGTTTCTACTAATAAAGCAAGACTGGATGAGGCCGAGCATCGCATCAATGTAGTGGGAAGAGGGAACCCTTACCTTCTCCACCCAGCTTGATACTCTGAAGGAGGATTATCGTCGGGTCTCAGCAAAGCTGGACGACTTGGAAAATAGGTCCAGGAGGAACAATCTCCGCATGGTGGGCATACCTGAGTCAGTTAAGCCAGCGGACCTGCAGCAATTATGTGAGGAAGATCTTCCAGCCGTACTAGGTCTGAGCCATTGCTGCCGCATTGAAAGAGTGCACAGAATAGGCCCGGATCCTACACTTGCTGCGTCACCAAATTTCAAAACTGCCAAACGCCCTCAAAGAGGGACTCCTAGACAAATCATTATGCGCTTCTTGGACTATAATGATAAACAAGATATTTTAAGGGCTTTCAGACGTCGGAGGAAGCCGCTGGAATTTAGAGGAGCGAAGGTTTTGCTGTTTGAGGACTTTTCGGTGGAAGTCGCTCAAAAAAGGCGCAAATTCAGCGCAGTCTGCACAGCTCTGAATCGCAAAAAAATCAGATTTCAATTGCTATATCCAGCGATCTTAAGGTTTTTTCACCTGAAGGTACCGTGCGCACATTCCTGGCATCGGAAGAAGCGGAGAAGGCCTATGCACGTTTCCTGACCAATGATCCACCTACCTCACCATCCTCAGGGGGTCCGGATTCGCCAAGACGAAACCTGTCTATCTCTTCAGTCAAGCCGGATTCTGTGCGACGCCCGCAGTCATCACCTGGGTCATCTCGGGCTTCATCTCTTGCGACATCGCCTTCGAGATACCGACAAACCAAGAAGAGTAGACATGTGACTGCCGAATTCCGTAATGATTGAGCTACTTGTGCGGGCAGAAGAGGGTTCTCGGCTATACTTCTTTAACTTTGCTATGTGCTATCATCTGCTCGTTAGGAGCTTCGGAAATGGGAGGGAGGGAGCCTAGCCTTAGTGGAGTTTATCTTTTCCTCAGAAAAAGGAAGTCAACAACCATAAAAAGTGGTGGTACATAGGGCTTGGTCGTTTACCACCTTGACCACCATCTGAAGGTGTTAAGGGTTAGTGTTTATTGGTCCAGTAGGGACAATGTTACATTGGGTTTGGGGATTTTTTCAAGTGGTGCTACTGTTTCATCTGACACGGGTGGAGTCGACTGTCTCTAGGGTTGGGCTGGGATGTCCTTGTCTCTTTGGGCCAGAGAGGGGGGTTGGGAGGGGGGATGATATGCAGATTACGGTCCCTTTGATGCTCATAATTGGAGATTTTCTGATGTGCTATGTATCTTTGGTAGCTACTAATGTTTCTTCTTTTTCTCATTCGACGTGATGAGAATAATATCCTGGAACGTGAAGGGTCTGCGCTCACCGGAGAAACGGTCAATGGTTCTTAGACACCTTAAGAAACTCCGTCCTGATATAGCACTGCTGCAGGAGACCCACCTGACTGCTACGGATTTTCACCGCCTGGGCAAGCAATGGGTAGGACAAATATTTGGGGCCCCTGCACATCATCACAAAGGAGGTACTATAATTTTGACACATAAGCAATTCTCTTTCTCGGTTATTGACGTCTCCACTGACCTTCAAGAAGGTAGATGGACGCGCCTAAGATTCCAGAAGGGAGGAGAGACCTGGAGTGTCTACAACATTTACGGTCCGAATGGAGAGAATGCTGTTTTTTTTCGAGCACTAGAAGCTTTGATCCTGACTGATGATGTCCAGCATAAGATTGTGGGGGGGATATGAACACAGTGGGTGTTGCCAGCGGAAGACAGGAAAAGCTCCATAAATCCTAACATACATGTAAGACCCAGGGATAAGCGATTGTCTCCGTTAATGGACTCCTGTGGTCTGCAAGACACATGGCGGGTCTCACATCCAAATGACAGGGAGTTCACCCATTTCTCTCATGCGCATAATAGCTGGTCTCGCATAGACTATCTTCTTTCCCACACATCCTTGACAACCAGAATACTGGATTCTAATATCCATGATATGGTGATTTCTGACCACACCCCTATCTCCCTGGATGTTCTGGAGCTTGTCCCTAAGGGCACTGACATTCTATGGCGCTTCCCGACCTATATGGCGGAAGATGACTCCTTTGGAGATCGGGTGAGAGGATGGTGGTTAGAGTTTGAGGCGGATAATGCTATACATAAAAATGACCCGGCTCTGATGTGGGCGACGGCAAAGGTCGTTCTCAGAGGGCGTTTGATCTCTTATATCAATTCCATCAAACGTACCTCAATTATTAAATATGAAGAGGCCAGTTCCTCTTTACGTGCAGCATACACCTCTTTCCTCCTGAACCCCACTCTTGAAATGAAGGATAGGTGGGTGGTGGCCAAACATACTTTTGACCTCTGGATGGAGAGAAAGGAACGCTTTTATCGTACTTCTCTGGAAGAAAAGTTACTCCGCTTTGGCAATAAATCAGGAAGTTGATGCGAGACTGGCCAAGGGTAGATATCAACCAACCCACATCCAATCTTTGAGGTCTGCACAAGGCCAACCCACATCAGACCCCCGTGGAATAAATGATATTTTGCAGAAATATTATGCCACTTTATATACCACGGATCCCTTATCCCAAGATGGCACTGCTTTATTGAATGACATTTCCCTACCGTCCATTTCCCAAGACGACTTAGCAGAATTAAATAAACCCATTACTGACTCAGAAATTAAGTTGGCCATTAATAATTTACACAATTCCAAGGCCCCGGGCCCGGATGGGTACCCAGGGGAGTTCTATAAGATCCTTAGGGATTCAATTACCCCCCTCTTGAGTGAATACTATAATACTATCTTAACTACGGGAAAATTACCAGAAGCTTCCAAGGTGGCATACATTAAATTGCTCCCTAAGCCAGGGAAGGACGTGCAGGACCCGCAGTCTTATCGACCAATTTCACTAATAGACCAAGATGTGAAGTTGCTCTCTAAGATTATGGCTGATCGCTTGGCACGCTTTCTCCCAGCTCTGATCGACACAGCACAAGTGGGCTTTGTCAGGCAAAGAGCAGCGGTCACTAATATCCGGAAGGTCCTGGCGGTCCTAGATAGAACACACCTGAACCCGGTAGATGGAGAACACCCGACAATAATAGCCCTTGATGCCGAAAAGGCATTTGACAATGTCAAGTGGCCATGGTTGGGGCAGGTTCTGGATAAGATGGGCTTTACGGGGGCTTTCCGGACATTTTTGGCAGCTTTATATACTTCTCCGAAGGCTAGAATTCATACTCCAGGTTTCTTGTCCGCTCCTTTCCCACTAGCTAAAGGAACAAGACAAGGCTGTCCTTTGCCCCCCTTGCTGTTTAATATAGCCATAGAACCCTTAGCTAGGTATCTGGAAAAGTCTTCCCTGTATAGAGGGATCAAGGTGGGTTTTCAAGAGGTCAAAATAACATTGTTTGCTGACGACGTCTTGTTGTATTTCAGTGATCCCCAAAAGGATTTGCAGAAAACGCTGCAATTTATTGCGCAGTTTGAATTATTCTCTGGATATCGCATTAATCCAGGGAAGAGCGAGATACTTGAATTGGGGAAACGTATAAGCCCTTCCTTTTGGGAATCCCTGGGTTACGGTCTCAAACCTTCTAACTCTCACATCACTTACTTGGGCATTAAAATAGGGAAAACACCTACCAGCATATATACCTTAAACTACCCCCCGTTGTTCCACAAGATTAAACAGGAATTGATTAGATGGAAAAATCTTCCCTTATCTTTTTTGGGGCGATGTCATCTGATAAAAATGGTTTCCTTTGCAAGACTGTTATACCCGCTACAAACTATCCCGATTCTATTAAAACATAAAGATATCCAGGATATTCATAGGGCTTTCACGCACTTTATATGGGCTGGCAAAAAACCACGGATTTCGCTCCACAAGCTGATGCATACCAAATGGGTGGGTGGCATAAACTTCCCAAATATAAGAGGTTATAACGTAGCTTGTCTTATGAGACATGTATTGGACTGGCTGCATTCCACCTCCTTTTATTCCTGTCCTCCGCTGGATGCCGGTCTGGCGACACCGTGGAACTTGGTATCCTTACTGCACACTGAAAGAGCTTGCTTGCCCAGATCGGTGAAACTCTCTGTGCTATTGAGGGATACCATAGCAACCTGGAAAGAGGTTAGAAAGCGGTTTCATCTCCCATTTTTGTTGTCCAAATACATGCCATTTTGGGGACATCCAGAATTCCCTCCAGCGCAAGACCCTCATTCATTCCTTCTCTGGAAAGAGAAGGGGATAATCACACCCCTCCAGCTCATAGATCCGGTCCAAAAGAAATGGTATTCGTACAAGGAACTTGCTAACCTATATAAGTTACCTAACAGTGCACTTTTTCAATATCTACAACTATCCTCTTTCTGTAAGAAAAGGCTGAGGAAAGTGGAGGTGGTGACGAACCAGACCCCTTTTGACAATATTATCAATAGACCGGGTTTCAGGCATTCGATCTCTACTCTGTACAATGCGCTCAGGGACAATTTGATGTCTATCCCCGCCTCATCTCTACTCTCCCATTGGTCTAAACTCATACAAGATCCCGATGTCATCGAGCGCATTTTGCAGGGCTGGGAACAGATTAGGAAACATGTGGTCTCGGAACGTTGGAGGGAATCTCACTTTAAGATCATGCACAAAGCTATATACGGTTTTAACATCCCTGCTACGACCCAGTTTCCGGACCGACTGAGGGCATGTCCTAAGTGTCAGTCGCCTAAGACGGATATGTGGCATGGTATTTGGACATGTCCCCAGATTGTTGGCTATTGGGACCATGTGTTGAAATTTATTCACTCCTTATGGGGGTTTATGCTTGAAAAAGACCCTCTGGTGGTCATATTTCAGTCCATAGCTAGGGATGATTTGCAGCCATCGACACGTTGTAAAAAAATACCCCGTTACTACATGTGATCCTGATGGTGGCAAAGAGAGCCATCTTACAGGACTGGCTCTCCCCAAAGGTTCCGGATGAGGCCTCTTTCAAAGGGCAATTGCATCACTTATTGAGTTTAGATCGCCTGACAACAGTCAGACAAAAAGAAGCCCTCACTTCAAAATTTTTCCTTAAATGGAAACCCTACATAATAAAGGTTTTTACTGATGGGGAGATCCAGTCCCTGATGGAACCATTTCAGTACACTAAATGGTATCTCATGCAACATCTAAAGGGGACCTTGGGGGCATTGACATACAAGCCTCCGGGGCCATGTTGATAACAGTTCGGCTTTCTTTCTTTTTCCTGGATCTCATTTTGTGATGATATCTCTGGGCTAATGCAGGAGATGAATGTTGACTCCACACGTGTCGTAGGTGAAGAGGTTTATTTGAGTAATGTGTACAACTTGAGCGACCGATGTTGTTTTATACTTTATATGCAAATAGTGGTCCAACTGCGTTTGGACGAGATGTATACTTGTCACCACTGTTATGTTTTTCAAAAAAAATTTAAATAAAATGTGTTTAAAAAAAAAAAAAAATAAAATAACCTGCAGCAGCCTCTGGAGTTAAACCATCACATTAAGGCCTCACGCACATGGCCGTGTCCATTTTACGGTCCGCAAATGGCGGATCCACAAAACACGAATGCTGGCCATGTGCGTTCTGAATTTTGTGGAACAAAACGTCTGTCCCTCAATAGTGAAGTCCTATCCTTGTCTGTGATACGAACAAGAATAGGACATGTTCTATTTGTTGGTGGGCTACGGAACGGACGTGCGGATGCAAACGTCCGTTTTTTGTGGCCCCATTGAAGTGAATGGGTCCGCATCCGACCTGCAAAAAATGTGACTCGGATGCAGACCCAAACCATGGTCGTGTGCATGAGGCCTAAATGGTTCCACACCTGATGGCAACCCAGCTCTTCCTGGCACCCTGGTGTTTTGAGTATCAGGTAATGGAAGTGTTATTGTCAGCCCTCGGATAGAAAAACACTGTTGGCTGACACTAAGATCTATTATTGAAAGTGACTGCCAGATAACTCCATTACTAGCACTGTAATAAAGCATATAAAAAACCCACACACAGGAAAAAAATTGTTATTTTTTTACTCTAGCCCTCTTTAACCATTTTATTAAATAAATGACATGCAGCTCTTCGAAGTAGTACACCGAATCTGGCATAGACCAAATAGCGGATCTACTAAGCTACCTAAACCAGATATCTCCATCTCAGTGTGCGGCATTACTATCATGCCTAGGCAGCACCCCTGCTGTCTTGGTGTTATGTTTGACACTGATCTTTCCTTTGTCCCCTATATTTAATCTCTCTCCCATTTATGTCGCCTGCACCTCAAAAACATCTCTACAATCTGCCCCTTTCTCACTATGGAAAAAAAAAAACCTCTCATTGTTGTCCTGATCCATTCCCGCCTCGATTACTGTAACTCACTACTAATTGGCCTCCCCCTCACCAGACTTTCCTCTCTCCAATCTATCCTTAATGCAGCATCTAGGGTCACTATCTGTCCAACCGCTACTCTGATGCCTCTGCCTGTGATTCAATTTAAACTGCTTGTTCTCACCCACAAAGCTCTCCACAATGCTGTACCCCATACATCTCCTCCCTCATCTCCGTCTACCATCCTTCCTGTGCTTTATGCTCTGTAAATGATTTACGACTGACATCCACCATAATGTGAACCTATCACTCTCGGCTCCAAGACTTCTCCTGAGCTGCACCAGTTCTCTGGAATTCCCTATCCCAATAAATTAGGTTAAATTGCAATATACAAAGATTTAGGCGCTCCCTAAAAACACTTTTTTTAGGGTGGCCTATCATATCCCATGATCTAACTCCTCCCCATATATAGCCCATTTACCATCAGTTCCTGAACCTGATCCTCAACCAAACTATCCACTGCACCCGTGCAGTGTATGTTGGCATTATATAAATAAAGATGATTATATTATTATTATATTCATCTGGATTCTTCAGCTGGCTTTGTTGCCTTAGTGCCACCAGACAGTAGTCATACTCCCTTAAAGGGGTAGTCCGAGTTATTTTTTTGTTCTTTGTATGTTACTAACTTGTCCAGTATAACAACTTTCCCATATACTTTGTGCTTCTAAAGCTGCTGGTTTCTCAGATTTCACTGAGGGTCACATGACCTATGATGTCAGCTTATCTCCCTGCTCTGTGATGTTTCGTGCACAAGCCTCAGAGATCAGATAAGAGTCTGTACACGAGACATCACTGGACAAGGCCCCCTGCACAGCCGTGCTGCTATCTGCTCTCTCCCTGGATTCCTTCAGATAAAACATTAACCCCTTCAGCCAGAACACACTGAGGGCTCAAGGCTTTACAACAGGCTTTACACTGCAGGCAGTGAGGAGACAAATGCTAGGCACAGGAGCTGACAGATGAATTGTATTGCACAAGAACAGGTAGGGGAAGTTCCTGTGTGTATGAGCATTGTCATTGTACAGCTGGGACTTGTAGTTTTACACGTACAACATGATGCTGAGTATCCTAGAAGGCAGCCATGTCACTCAGGGCAGCTCTTGTATTCACTCCCTTTGCAAAGCAGGAAGGGGGAGGGGCAGAGATTGTTATTACTGCAGGTAAACAAAGGCCAGAAGAGAACCAGGGAAATGAGGAAATATAGATTTCTTTTGCCTAAAACTTGCTTAACTTAGTTATATATTGCTGCCCATCAGATTTACAGTGCTATCTATTTTTTCATAACTCGGACAACCCCTTTAAAGTTGTTCTGACTTCTTACACGTTCATACAGTGTACAGTCTGATATTCAGCATAAACCATTCCTGTCTTCCAAATAAGAGGGGTGTTCTTTGTAGTCTAACGTCTAACTTGTTTATTGGTCAACAGGTCATACATATGTGATTGATTGACTATATACGATTGATTGATTGATTGATTGATTGGTAAAACACGATTTTTTGGTAAATGGTAAAACTGCATGAATACAAATAACATGTATTCGTATTAAGAATAAGAATTGCATGTGTTATAACATTACATTAATAGTGAAGCACATGGTAAATTGACTGCTTATACATAGGATTACATGTCTAACAGCTAACATTTAAAACTCCCTGAGTAACAATTACAACTGACTGAACAGCTCTGCATCACACAATATCCCTGAAACAGAGGTAGATCTCTCACCAGATATACTTTGACAAGGATGGTGGAGTTTGAGGAGACATGCATAGGATAGCTCTGTACTGGAGACTGGAAACTTCTCTTTCCCAGAATGCCTTTCACTCCCACAATGCAGTGCACCACCCACAGTGCAGTAGTCTTTGTAACAGGAAAAACGAGGTGTAATACAACTTAATACCACTAGATGGTGTTATAACCACACTAAATACTTCTGAGACACGATGACTGAGGCAGAAAGTAAACTGCAATAATTTTCTAACTCTGCTGGGCAGTAGTTTTGACCCCTTAGTGCCCCCTTACAATAGTGCTACACCTGTGGTCTTAATAAAATAAATTTAAAAAAGCACTAAAACGGACCTAACCTAATTCTCCTGATAAATGGAGAACATCATCCTATACTCAGCCAGGCTGTAATGGATGAAAGATCTGTTGGCAAAACCTGGAATTGCACATACAATTAAGTTATTACAGAATTCCATATATCAAGCTAATTGCATACCTAATGTTGTTCGGCTACATCTGTAGATTTCTAGGTCACTGTGTTAATACCCTAAGGACTTTGCCAATTTTCATTTTTGAACTTTCGTTTTTTTAAACTATTTTTAACTTAAAAAAAAAAACATTTCTTTATTTTCCGTTTCCTACCACTGTCCCCTTGATCTGTAACTGATTTGGCTGAGCTGCTCTTATCACTGATGTCAGCCAACACACTAACCACAGTGTCTGGAGCGTAACCCCTTCAGATAGCACGTATATAAACGTTCTGGCAGCTCTTTAATCCAAGCGTTGAAAACTGTCAGGGACAGTGCAGAGTTCAGTAATACCGGCAAGGGACCAATCAGAGTGGTCCCTTGTCGGCGATCGCTCCAATTGGTTAGTCTATGCAGATCGCGGCAATGTAAAAATGCTGGTTTCATGCTCTGATCTGCACTCTGCAGATCAGAGCCTGAAATCAGGCAATATCTGCTCTCTTCCCCCAGTCCTTGCCCCCTTCCCCTGTACGCCTTTACCTGTACTTCCCTGCCATCAGCTCAATCAGCTGCAGCTGCCCTTCTGTTCCCTCTTCTTTTAACTTTGCCGGTCGTGCTCTGCACGTGCTGGCTCCTGGGGTTGTTTTCACTGCCCCCTTCTGTGCCCGCCTGTGTTCCCTGCTCCCTTCTGAACCCCCTGCCCCATCTGTGTCCCCATTGTGGTCCTGTAGAATGTGATGGCGGCGGCTCACTTCCTGCTCACTTCAGCCGCCACCATCAGCAGCGAGAGTCAGCTGTATGCTGACACTCTGCTATAACCCATGGGGATAATAGAGGGAGGGGGCTCCCTTTCTCAACCATTGGGCTGCCGTGCTGAGATGGCAGCGGCCTGATGGTTGCCATGGCAACCGGACGCCTTCCAAAGGTGTCCAGTGTTGTCAATTATCAGGACACTTGATAGTACGATACTTTGCAATGCAAGAGCATTGCAAACTATAGTACAGTCATCAGCCCATTGGATCTTTAAGATCCAAGTGGGAGTTGATATCAAAAAGCTATATGCTTACCAAAAATGATATTAATAAAAACTAAAGCCCATCCCACAAAAAAATAAGCTCTCATATAGCTATGTTGACGGAAAAATTAAAAAGATAGGGGTCTTATATTTTCATGATGCAAACAAAAAAGTTTAATAAAAAGTGATTTCATGATATAAAAGTCATAGAACATGAAAAAAGCAAAACAAATTTGGTGTTTCCATAACCGCATCAACCCACAAAATAAAATTATTATATCAACTATACCACATGGAGAACCATAAATATAAAAATAAAAACGCTTACAGACAGAAATGCAATTTTTCCCTGCTTCAACTCCTAAAAAATGGAATAAAAAGTGCTCAAAAATTCATATAGACTCCCAAAGTTGTATCAGTAAAAATTACAGCCAGTCCTGAAAAAAATCAAGCTCTCATATAACTATGTTGATGGAAAAATAAAAAAAAAGTTATGGGTCTTCGATTTGGTGATGCAAAAAAAATATGTTTAATAAAAAGTGATTTTATGATACAAGTGCTAGAGCATAAAAAAACAATATAAATTTGGTATCGCCATAACCGTATCAACCCACTGAATAAAATTATCTTATCAAATATACCACATGGAGAACACCATAAAAAATAAAAATAAAAAAACACTGGCATAATTACAATATTAGCCGACTTCTCCTCAGAAAAAATTAAATAAAAAGCAATCAAAAACGGCACCATTAGAAACTACAGCCCATCCTGCAAAAATTGAGCCCCCACACAGCTCAATCAACAAAAAAATAAAAAAGTTATGGTCCTTAAAAACTATTTCAGCAAATTCCACGTTAGAAAATGCAGATGCCGCTCCTTTCCTTTTGAATTCTGCCGTCTGCTCATACAGCAGTTTACCACCACATATGGGGTCTTGCCATATTCAGGAGAAAATGGGTAACAAATTATGGGGTGCTTTTTCTCCAGTTATTCCTTGTTAAAGTGAAAAATTTGAGCTTAAGCGACTTTGAGCTTAAGCGATTTTCACAGCCAAGTGTTTCTAAATATTATGAAACGCCTCTGAGGTAAAAGTGGTCAGTAAAACACTCAATGAGTTATTTTAGGGGTGTAGTTTCCAAAATGGAGTCACTTTTGGGGAGTTTCTTCTGTTGGAGTGCCTTAGTGTGCCTTCAAATATGACATAACACCCAAAAGCCAAAATTCCAGCAGAATCTGCTCTCCAAAAACCATGTTGCTCCTTTCCTTCTAAACCCTGCCACGTGCCCATACAGCTGTTTACGAACAGAAACAAATTGGGTGTTTTTGTAAACTGCAGAATCAGGGTAATAAATATTGATGTTTGTTTTGCTGTTCACCCTTGATGTGTTATAGGAAAAATTCGATTAAAATTAAAAATCTGAACAAAAACTGAAAATTATAAATTTTACCTCCATTTTCCTTTAATTCTTGTGGAACACCTAAAGGGTTAACATAGTGTGTGAAACTAGTTTTGAGGAATTTGAGGGGTGCAATTTCTAAAATGGGGTAATTTATGGGTGATTTCTATTATGTAAGGACCTCAAAGTGACTTCAGAACTGAACCGATCCTTGAAAAAGTAGATTTTGAAAATTTTAATTAAAAAAATTGGAAAAATTGCTTCTAAAATTCTAAGCCTTCTAATGTCCTAAAAAATAAAATGTAATTTTAAAATTATGCCAACATAAAGTAAACATTCTAGCAAGTTATTTAATTACAGTCAGGGGTCTAAATCTAAATTCATATTTACTGGTTGGTTTCTTTCTTTACGTTTCATCCCAATTTAACCCCTTCAAGACACAGCCATTTTTCACCTTAAGGACCAAGCTACATTTTTCAAATCTGACATGTTTCACTTTATGTGGTAATAACTCTGGAACGCTTTTACTTATCTAAGCGATTCTGAGACTGTTTTCTCATGACATATTGTACTTCATGTTAGTGATAAATTTGAGTCAATATGTTTCACCTTTATTTATAAAAAAATTCCAAAATTACAGAAAATTTGGAAAAATTCATAATTTTTGAAATTTGAATGTCTCTGCTTTTAAAGCAGATTGTGATACCTCATAAAATAGTTGTTACTGTACATTTCCCAGATGTCTACTTCATGTTGGCATCATTTTGTAAACATAATTTTATTTTTCAGGAAGTTAGAAGGCTAAGGGCTCATGCACACGACAGTGAAAAATGGCCGTGTGACGGCCGTCTAAGTAGCGGCCGTCACACGGCCATTTTTAGCACCAATGAAAGCCTATGGTGCTATTCACATGGCCATTTTTTTAACGGCCAATGAATAGCGTCCGTCCAGAAATAGGACATGTCCTATTTCTGGGCCGTTTCAACGGGCCGACTGCCCCATTGAAATGAATGGGGCTGTTTTTAACAGCCGATTGACAGGAGTGCTCCCGTCTAACGGCCGTTAAAAACGGGTACACTATGGCCACTCACCCTATCCACTTGCTCGCGCTGCGCAGCCTCTGGTTTCTTCATTGAGCAGGCCCTGCGTTATGTGCGGCGACGTCACCACGTTGGCGCGCAGTGACGTCATCGCGCACATCGCAGGTCCTTCTGCAGGTCCTGTTCAGTGAAGAGAGAAGAGACTGCTGCTGCGCGAGCAATTGGATAAGGTGAGGTTTTGTTTTTGTTTTTTTTTAATCTTTAAAAAGCAGCTGTGGGGGCTTTAATTTAAACCATGGGGGAAATTATTTAAGATGGGGGCTTACATGGGGGACATTATTAAAGTTGGGAACAATAAAAAAAATTCCTACACTATGGGGGACATTATTTTACCAGAGGGCCTACATGGGGGACAATATTTTACCAAGGGGCCTCCATGGGGACATTATTTTAGCTGGGGCACTATAAAAAATTATTTACACCGTGGGGGACATTATTTTAGTTAGGGGCACTATGGAGGACATTATGGGCATCATGGGGGTCATGATTATAGTTGGGGGCAAGAAATAACTTCCAATCCAATTCATCAATTTTTCATGTCCGTTTTTAACGGACAGGATCCTGACAGGATAGATCATGTGTTGCTTTTATAGAGCAGGTTTATACAGACGCGACAATACCAAATATGTGTATTTTTTTGTTGTTGTTTCAGTTCTACATAATAAAGCATTCTTGAAAACAAAAATTATGTTTTTGTGTCTTAATTTTCTGAAAGCTACATTTCTTTTATTTTTCTGCCGATCGTCTTGTGTAGGGGCTCATTTTTTGCGGAAAGAGTTAACGTTTTTATAGGTAGCATTATTGGGTACATATGATTTTTTTGATCACTCAATATTACACTATGTGGCAAACTGACCCCAAAAAATGGTCGTTTTGGCAGATTTTTTTTTTATTTTTTTTTTTTATGAAATTCACCTTAGGGGTTAGATCATGTGAGATTTTTCTAGAGCAGGTTTTTATGGACGCAGCATTACCTAATATGTCTAGTTTTTTTAAATATATTTTAGTTTTAAACAATAAAAGCATTTTTGAAAAATAAAATCATGTTTTAGCGTCTCCATTTTCCGAAAGTTATATTTTTTTATTTTTTGGGCGATTATCTTATGTAGGGGCTCATTTTTTGCAGGAAGAGATGACGGTTTGATTTGTACTATTTTGGGTTGCATATGACTTTTTGATCGCTTGTTATAACAGTTTTTGTGATGAAAGGTGACAAAAAATTGCATTTTTTGCAGTTTTTATTTTAAATTTTTTTTTGTGTTCACCTTAGGGGGTACGTCATATAATGTTTTTATAGAGCAAGTCATTACGGACGTGGAGATACCTAATATGTCCGTTTCACACAATAAAAGCATTTTTAAAGAAAAAGAAATCATGTTTTAGTGTCTCCATTTTTTGAAAGCCATATTTTTTTGTATCTTTTGGGCGATTGTCTTAGGTAGGGTCTCATTTCTTGCGGGAAGAGATGACGTTTTGATTGATACTATTTTGGGGTACATATGTCGTTTTGATCGCTTGAATTACACTTTTTGAGATATTTGGTGACAAAAAATGGCATTTTTTTTTACGGTGTTTACGTGAGTGGTTAGGCCATGTGATATTTTTATAGAGGAGGTTGTTACGGATGTGGCGATACCTAATATGTCTACTTTTAGAAAAGTTATTTCCGTTTTACACACTAAAAGCATTTTTGAAGGAAAAAAAAATCATGTTTTAGTGTCTCCTTTTTCTGAGAGCCATATTTTTTTTATTTTTGTGGACAATTGTCTTAGGTAGGGTATCATTTTTTGCGGGAAGAGATGACGGTTTGATTGGTACCATTTTGGGGTGTGTATGACTTTTTGATCGCTTGGAATTACACTTTTTATGATGAAGGTGACAAAAGAAATTGCATTTTTGGCACAGTTTTTATATTTTTTTTACGGCGTTCACCTGAGAGCATAGATCATATGATATTTTTATACAGCAGGTTATTACGGAGTCGGTGATACCTAACATGTATACTTTTTTTACATTTATTTCAGTTTTACACAATAAAAGCATTTTTGAAGAAAAAAAAAATCATGTTTTAGTGTCTCCATTTTCTGAAAGCCATATTTTTTTAATCTTTTGGGCGATTGTCTTAGGTAGGGTCTCATTTTTTGCAAAAAGAGACACTATTTTGGGGTACATATGTCTTTTTGATCGCTTGGAATTACTCTTTTTGTGATAGGCGGTCAATAAAATGGCTTTTTCGCTCAGTTTTTTTTTTTTTTAATTTTGCGGCATTCACCTGAGGCAGTAGATTATGTGATATTTTTATATGTGTGTTTTTTTATTTATTAGTTTTTTTTTTTTAAACATTATTTTATGGTGAGGGGGAGTTTTTTTTTTTTACTTGAAAATTTATTTTTTTTACTTTTTTTCGCTTTTATTTACTTTTTACATTTGTTCCACTGTGGGCCTACACTGTAAGACGCTGACAGGTTTCCGTACATTGCAGGCTCAGGTGCCTGTGTAAGGCATCGGAGCTGCTATGGCAACCATCGGCCCCCTGCCAGGGCAGCGCGGGGGCCAATGGAGTCCGAGGGAGCTCCCTCCCTCTGCACACCCCACACATGCAGCGGATGCAGCAGAGGCCCAGCTGGTGATCGGGCGGGTGCAGCTCCTGTACATGTACGTGATAATGCATCAAGGGGTTAAACATGTACTCCATGGACAATGCTACTAAGTATATGTCCTGTGCAATGTATGCATGCTTTGAAGAAGGTGAATACATTTGCAATAGATGCAAGCATGTTGCATATTTCGAAGCCCAGATCTTGGATCTAAATGTGCAGCTTGCAAAACACAGGAGCATTGCAAACCTGGAGAGAGGTTTAGACCTCACTGTGCAAGCACTGGCTGGGGTCAGTGAAATGGAGGTGGGTGGAGGAGGGCAAGATCAGGACTACCGGGTCACTAGTTGGGTTCAAAAATGTTAACTCCTAAGGGACTGTATATAGGAGTATGTGGCTGTAAATAAAATCATAAATGACAACCAGGATGGGTTTACCAAGAACAGAAGTTGTCAGACAAACCTGATTTTTTTTTAATGAGGAAGTGAGTAGAAGCCTGAACAGAGGGGCGACTGTGGATGTAGTGTTTCTGGATTTTGCAAAGGCTTTTTATACTGTCACTCAAAGACATTTAATAGGTAACGTAAGGTCTATAGGCTTGGAAAGTATAGTTTGTAATTGGATTGAAAACTGGCTGAAGGACCTTGTCCAGAGAGTTGTGGTCAATGATTCCTATTCAGAATGGTCCCAGGTTATAAGTGGTGTACCCCAAGGTTCAGTGCTGGGTCCTCTATTATATAATTTTTTTATTAGTGATATTGAGGACGGGATTAATAGCACTATTTCTATTTTTGCAGATGACACTAAGCTATGTAGTACTGTGCAATCTATGGAAGACGTCTATAAACTACAAGCTGATTGGGACACTCTGTGTGATTGGGCATCAATTTAGCAAATGAGGTTCAATATGGATAAATGTAAAATTATGCATCTTAGTAGTAATAATCTCTGTGCATCATATGTCCCCGGGAATGTAACACTGGGGAAGTAATTAGGGGTTGTTCACATCAGTTATTTGATCAGTTATTTCCATCAGCTATTGTGAGCCAAAACCAGGTGCGGGTCAAAAACACTGAACAGGTGCAGATCTTTTCATTATACCTGATCTCTGTGTAGTGTCCACTCCTGGTTTTGGCTCACAATAACTGATGGAAATAACTGATCAAATAACTGATATGTGAACAACCCATAACTTGTAGAGAAGGATTTGGATGTACTTGTTGGATCTTCAGAGCTGGATGAAGTGTGCATTAGCCCCTGTACTCAGGAGTGGTAAAGAGCTGCCACACATTAGTTCCTATGGAAAGCCTGCCTGTAGCAGGGCTCCATAGGAACAAAGTGTAATCCCCATAGACTCCAATACTAATGCATTGGAGTCTACGAGAAAAGCAAACTAATGATTGCTTGCTATAGTTCCCTAGGGGAACGATTAAAAAGTGTAAAGAAAATAAAAAAGCTTTTAAAAATATAAAAACATTAAAAATAAAAAAATTTAAATCACCCCTTTTGCCCAAAATGTAAATAATACATTAATAATTTAAAAAATTAACATAACGGGTATTGCTGCATACAAAAACTCCATTACTATTAAAATATAAAAATATTAATACCATAGGCCAAATGGCAAAACAGGAAAAAAAGTCAAAATGGCTGATTTTTAATGCTTTTCCTCCCCCCCCCAAAAAAAAGTGATCAAAAAATCATACACACACCAGAATGGTATCACGGATTGTCCTGCAAAAAATCCTCACCAGCTCTGTACACACAAAAGTAAAAAAAGTTATGGGGGTCAGAATATAGCAGTGCATTGTTTTTTTTCCAAAGTTTTTAATTATTTTTCAGTAATAAAACACAAAAAAAACTACATATGTGGTATTGTTGTAATAATATTGACCTGGAGAATAAAAGTAGCAGGTACGTTTTACCGCCTAGGAAACGGTGTAAAAAAATCACATAAAACTGTGGTGGGTGTTTTATGAATAATTCCACCCCATTTAGAATTTTTTCCCGTGTCCCACCACATTGTATGCAAACATAAATGGTGCCATTAGAAAGTGCATCTTGTCCCGCAAAAAACAAGTCCTCACACAGTCATGTGAATGAAAAAAATAAAAAGTTATGGCTTTCGGAGGGCTAGGAGTAAAAAACAAAAAGAAAAAAATGGAAAATCATCACTTCTTGAAAGGGCAGTTTTTTTTATAATTGCATTATACTCATTTTGAGCTAAACAAAACATTTTTTTTATTAGCCTTTATTAATAATGTGGAACCGCTTTCTCTGTACAGTTTTGCGATTCTGTTGTAGGAGGATGT
Source organism: Rhinella marina (assembly GCA_900303285.1). Classification (NCBI taxonomy): domain Eukaryota; kingdom Metazoa; phylum Chordata; class Amphibia; order Anura; family Bufonidae; genus Rhinella; species Rhinella marina. The sequence goes on from ONZH01004956.1 coordinate 29,412, forward strand.
GTGTTTTTACTCTGTTCCATTACGCAGCTCAGCTGATGGCTTCTTATTTCAGATCTCTTACCTTATAAACACTCATTATAGCTCAATTCTTATCTTACTAATAAGAATCTGGCTTAACTAAGTGTTTTTGAGCTGCTAGTTATTTAGAAATAAGGGTTATTAGATGACTGGTGCAAAGTGAAAGTACGATTCACACAGCTAGACAAACAGTTAACCTTTTGTGACGGAAGGGCTGAATATTTTTAATAAAGACCAATTGAAAAAAATTATCTTTAGCTCAAAATGATTAAAATGCAATCATAAAAAAATACCCCAGAAGGAGTACATAGCCTTTTATTTATTTTATTTTTTATTTTGGTTTGGTCATTGGTGCAAATATGGTTATTCTTGTCTATTGTTCTAAAAGCTTTTCAGACTGTCAGAGCTGAGGATTTTATATTTAGACTAAATATAGTTAAGTTGGAAAAATAGAGGCGGCAGTAATAGGTGAATCTACAGTAAACTTCCACATTCTCACCTGAGAACAGCTCTTTTTACTTAAGCAGCACAATCCCATAATGATACTGTAATGTCACTGGCTTACCTGGCTAAAGGGATTGATGCATTTAAATGAGGTCAAGGGTTTCCTTTATCTTTCCACCCTGCCCTAGATTTCATCCATTAGTAGAAATACCAAGACGAAATAAAACACTTGCTCATTGTTCCCCAAGGATTTGTCTATTTCTGCACAGCAGTTTCCATAGGCATGTACTTTATTTAGCTATATATTCGTTTTCACAACCTGTAGGCTAAAAAGCCTATACCCCAGTGCATATTACTGAACACAATAAGTAATTGCTTTTCCTAAGGTAACATTCATTTAAAAAGTAGAACACATTAACGATGTGTCGCAGAATGGAAATTAGGACACCACTTCTCAGTATACCGGTATTTGCTACTTCATGTAGGCAATAGCTATAAAAAAAATTGTGCTAGCTTTAGGAGCTCAGTTATTCGAATGTATCCATTTCCATAACAATGAGATGAGGTGACAGAACCCTTCAGGTCAATGAGAAAGGTCTAGTGGAAAGAAGATTAAGCAACCTTTCAAAGGTTATAATTAGAGATGAGCGAGTACTAAAATGCTCGGGTGCTCGTTATTCGAGTCGAACTTTTCCCGATGCTCGGGTGCTCGTTTCGAATAACGAACCCCATTGAAGTCAATGGGAGACTTGAGCATTTTTGCGGGGGACCAAAGCTCTGCACAGGGAAGTTTGCCTGAAAACCTGGAAACCTCAGAAAATGATGGAAACACCACGGAAATGGACAGGAAACAGCAGGGGCAGCACGCATGGATGCTTCTGAGGCTGCTTAATCCCACCATTACCCCAAATCCTCAGGCAACAGCCTGGTGGTTACCCTCATGGCAATTGTGCTCACCCAGACCAAGAAAGGCGAGGCAAATACCCATCACATGTTAGGGAAGCACCCAACTAGGTGCAACGAAGGTCCATCACCACCTGCAGGTGACACCACTGCTCATGCTGGCACTGCAGCTGAAATCAAGTTTAGTATCTGTTCTTATCAGTTGCTGTGCCTGCTGGTGGTATAGTGGTGAGCATAGCTACTTCCCAAACAGTTGATCTGGGTTCAATTCCCGCCTATTGCAGGAGGCAATTCAGAATCAGTACAATATCTAATACGTCCCCCTACCTGGGTAAATTGTTTGGAGAGAGGGCCTGTAGGTGGGGGGGAAGGATGTTTCGCTGGAAGAGCCAGAGGAGTGCCCCCTGGGCTAGCGTGTGTGGTGGTGACAACAGCCAGAATGGATTTGTAAAAACTGTTGCATCAACCGGTATGTTATCGATTCTTCTCAGTTTAATACCGTATACGTCCCCTATCTTGGGACCTTATATTTAATGGATTTTTCGACCACGGAAAACGGAAAAAGAGCTTGCTCTGGCCAGGGGAGTGTCTTTCCCACTGCAGCTAAGGGGACGTGTCCATGCTCTGCCTATCACAGGTCAGGAGGCAATTAAAAGAAGAACAAAAAAAAACATCAGTACAACATCTAATACGTCCCCTATCCGGGTAAATTGTTTGTAGAGTGGGCCTGTAGGTGGGGGGCAGGCTGGGGCAAGGAGGTTTCACTGGAAGAGCCAGAGGAGTGCCCCCTGGACTAGCGTGTGTGGTGGTGACAACAGCCGGATGTATTTAGAATGACGACGCAGGACCCCAACTTAAAAATTTAGCATCAACCGGTACAGTCGTAAATTATGAGATTGATCAACTGTGGTATGTATACTACTCAGTTTAAAACCGTATATGGCAGCTATCCGGAAAAATGGTTTGGAGAGAGAGAAAGATAGGACAAAGACGTAAATTGTTTGGAGAGAGGGCCTGTAGGTGGGGGGGGGGGGCAGGCTGGGGGGAAGGAGGTTTCGCTGGAAGAGCCAGAGGAGTGCCCCCTGGGCTAGCGTGTGTGGTGGTGACAACAGCCGGATGTATTTAGAATGACGACGCAGGACCCCAACTTAAAAATTTAGCATTAACCGGTACAGTCGTAAATTATGAGATTGATCAAGTGTGGCATGACTTTTTAGATGGAGATTGCATGTGGTCACGTACTCCCTGGAACCCCATAGTCACCCCTTCTCTGATGTGCTAGCCCACAACATTCTCTGCCCCAATTCGCAAGACCTTTTGCTGTTTCTGTGTGCTGACAGTGTGGATTTACCAGTGTTGTCTGAGGAGGTGGTGGACAATGGCGAGACACAGGTGTCGGGGGGTGAGGTAGTTGTATGGGAAGCAAGTTACAGTGGGGACTCCTTGGGGGGACTTTCTCATGATGGGACAGATTCAACTTGGGTGGATCAGGCACAGGAACAGATGAATTTTTTGGGGGGTTTATTTAACTTTTATTTAGCAAAAATAACCACAGAGATATTTATTCGTTATCTTCTCAGCGCAGTCTGGCGTTGGGGTTCGTCACTTTGATGGCGAGCTGTGCCGCTCTCTCCACAACGGTCTGTAGGTTCTTAGATGGAGACTTTGTCGGCGATTTCAGTACAGAAGGACTTGTTGCTCATCCACAGAACCTCGACCTCCTTGACATTGTGGACAAGGAATTTGCGGGTGGACCAGGAATTTGCTGAACCCTGTGGGCAGCATGTGTTTGGTCTTCTACTTGCTACCGTATCCAATGTTGGGCAATATAGATTCGCAAGTAATATTATTTTTCACACCTATCCCCAAAAATAAAAATGTATGCAGTTTGCGCACATAAAACTGGAAACAGGAACTGGAGAGAGGGCCTGTAGGTGGGGGGGCAGGCTCGGGGGAAGGAGGTTGAGCTGGAAGAGCCAGGGGAGTGCCCCCTGGGGCTAGCGTGTGTGGTGGTGACAACAGACGGAATGCATTTGGAAAAACTCTAGCATCAGCTGGTGCGGTATCGATTTTTCTCAGTTTAATACCGTATACGTCCCCTATCTTGGGACCTTATATTTTATGGATTTTTCGACCACGGAAAACGGAAAAAGAGCTTGCTCTGGCCAGGGGAGTGTCTTTCCCACTGCAGCTAAGGGGACGTGTCCATGCTCTGCCTATCACAGGTCAAGAGGCAAATAAAAGAAGAACCAAACAAAAATCTGTACAATATCTAAGACGTCCCCTATCCGGGTAAATTGTTTGTAGAGAGGGCCTGTAAAAATTTAGCATCAACCGGTACAATTGTCAATTATGAGCTTGATCAAGTGTGGTATGTGTTCTATGTATACTACTTAGTTTAATACCGTATATGGCAGCTATCCGGAAAAATAGTTTGGAGAGAGAGAAAGATAGGAAAAAGACGTAAATTGTTTGGAGAGAGGGCCTGTAGGTGGAACTCCGGAAAAATTGTTTGGAGAGAGGGCCTGTAGGTGGACCTCCGTTAAAATTGTTTGGACAGAGGGCCTATAGGTGGACCTCCGGAAAAATTGTTTGGAGAGAGGGCCTGTAGGTGGAAATCCGAAAAAAATTGTTTGGACAGAGGGCCTATAGGTGGACCTCCGGAAAAATTGTTTGGAGAGAGGGCCTGTAGGTGGACCTCCGGAAAAATTGTTTGGAGAGAGGGCCTGTAGGTGGACCTCTGGAAAAATTGTTTGAATAGAGGGCCTGTAGGGGGCCCTCCTGAAAAATTGTGGTAAAAGAGTGCCAGTTGGACCTCTAAAAAATGGCGTTTTTTGGGTCAGCGTTAGGCAAAGACGATATGGAGGAGGAGGAGGAGTAGAGAAGAGGAGTAGAGAAGAGGAATCGGATACATACGTTATTTAAATCTTTAGCTGCTTTCCCACGGAGGACATTTGAATTCCGGTGAAATCCAGGCTTTGTTCATTTTAATAAGCGTCAGCCTGTCAGCGCTGTCAGTTGAGTGGAAAGGTTCTGCTTGTACCGTGGGTCCAGGAGAGTGAACACCCAGTAATCGGTGTTTGAAAAAATTCTTCTAACGCGAGGGTCATGGGATAGGCAGCCTAACATGAAGTCTGCCGTGTGCGCCAGAGTCCCAACACGCAAGAATTCCCTCTCCTCACTGGCCTGACTCTCCATTTCCTCCTCCTCCTCCTCCAAGTCCTCCTCTTCAGCCCATACACGCTCAAGAGTTAAGGACTGAGCACTGGTACCCTCTACTGTCTCGCCAACATTCTCCTCTTCCTCCTCATCCTCATCCCCCTCCTCCGATACGCGCTGAGAAACAGACCGGAGGGTGCTCTGGCTATCAAGCGACGTATCTTCCTCCACCGTCTCTTGTGACAAGCGCAAAGCATCCGACTTGATGCTGAGCAGTGAGTTTTTCAACAGGCAAAGCAGCGGGATGGTGAGGCTGATAATGGCGGCATCGCCGCTGACCATCTGTGTTGACTCCTCAAAGTTGCTCAACACCTGGCAGATATCAGACATCCACGTCCACTCCTCATTGTAGACTTGAGGAATCTGAGAGACCTGACTACCAGTTCTGGTGGAAGATGACATCTGGCAGTCTACAATCGCTCTGCGCTGCTGGTAAACTCTGGATAACATGTTTAATGTGGAATTCCATCTCGTGGGCACGTTGCACAACAGTCGGTGAGCGGGCAGTTGTAGGCGGCGCTTCGCTGCCCTGAGAGTGGCAGCATCTGTGGTCGACTTGCGGAAATGCGCACAGATGCGGCGCACCTTGGTGAGCAAATCAGACAGATTGGGGTATGTCTTGAGGAACCGCTGAACAATTAGGTTGAACACGTGGGCCAGGCATGGCACATGTGTCAGTCTGCCGAGTTGCAGAGCCGCCACCAGGTTACGCCCGTTGTCACACACAACCATGCCTGGCTTGAGGTTCAGCGGTGCCAGCCACAGATCGGTCTGCGCCGTGATGCCCTGTAACAGCTCTTAGGCGGTGTGCCTTTTGTCACCTAAGCTCAGCAGTTTGAGCACCGCCTGCTGGCGCTTACCCACGGCACTGCTGCTGTGCCTAGAGCTACCGACTGAAGGCGCAGTGCCCACGGATGGTAATTCGGTGGAGGAGAGGAGGCATAGTACGTCTGAGAGACCGTGACCGAGGTAGGCCCCGCAATCCTCGGTGTGGGCAGTACATGAGCGGCCCTAGGGTCAGTCTCGGTCCCAGCCTCCACCAAGTTAACCAATGTGCCGTCAGTGAGATATAGTGTCCCTGTCCGGCAGCACTTGTCCACGTGTCCGTGGTTAGGTGGACCTTTTCAGAAACAGCGTTGGTCAGGGCACGGATGATGTTCTGTGACACGTGCTGGTGTAGGGCTGGGACGGCACATCGGGAAAAATAGTGGCGGCTGGGGACGGAATACCGAGGGGCAGCCACCGCCATGAGATTTCGAAAGGCCTCGGTCTCTACCAGCCTATAGGGCAGCATCTCCATGCTCAGCAATTTGGAGATGTGGACGTTGAGGGCTTGGGCATGTGGGTGGGTGGAACTGTATTTCCTCTTGCGCTCCAGCGTCTGCTGTAAAGACAGCTGAACGCTGCGCTGGGACACGTTGGTGGACACTGTGGAGGATCGTGGAGGCGAAGGTGTGGTTTTCCGGCGGGAGGCTCTCGTGCCGGGGTCCTGGGCAGGGGGTTGACTGACAGAGGCAGCGAGTGACGAAGGGGGTTGACTAGCAGAGGCAGCGAGTGACACAGGGGAAGGAGCAGTGGTGGGACCCGCAGGAGGTGGTGAACGGCCTTGGTTCCATTGAGTGGGGTGTTTAGCACTCATATGCCTGCGCATGCTGGTGGTGGTTAGGCTAGTAGTGGTGGCACCCCTGCTGATCCTGGTGTGGCACAGGTTGCACACCACAGTCCGTCGGTCATCCTCACTTTCTTTAAAGAACCTCCAGACTTGCGAACATCTAGGCCTCGCCACGGGAGCTTCACTACGTGAAACAGTTGCTGCTGATGTACCAGCTCTGGCCCTGCTTCTCCCTCTGGCCACACCACTGCCTCTTACAACCTGTTCTGGTGCAGCACTCGCCTCCGCCTCAGAAGCACTGTCTTCACTCGGCATATCAACCCAGCTTGGGTCAGTCACCTCATCATCCTCCGATTCCTCAGTCTGCTCCCCCCTCGGAATTCCTCCCCTAACAACAACTTCACCACTGTCTGACAACCGTGTCTCCTCATCGTCTGACACCTCTTTACAAACTTCTTCCACTAACTCAATATTGTCATCATCATCACCCACAGACTGCGACAGTTGGAAAACTTGGGCATCGGGAACGAGGTCAGCAGCAACCTGAGAAGTGGTTTGTGACTCTGGGAAGGGTCCAGAAAACAGTTCCTGAGAGTATGCCAGGATCGCATTCCAAATTTTCCTGGGAGGGGCAGACTGGGGGGGAAGGAGGTTGAGGTGGAGGAGCCATAGGAGTGCTCCCTTGGGTAACGTGGGTGGACTGCGTGGAAGACTGACTGGTGGACAAATTACTTGAAGCATTGTCCGCAATCCACGATATCAGCTGTTCGCACTGTTGTGGTTTCAACAGTCCTCTACCACGTGTCCCTGTAAGTTGAGACATGAAGCTAGGGAGTGTAACTCTGCGGCATTCCACAGCTCCCTCATCAGCAGATACTGTCTCACCCTGCCCAGGACCACGGCCTCTGCCCCCTGCAGTAATTGAATGCCCACGCCCTCGTGCCTCGACCCTTAGCCCTGGGGTTCAACATTGTTTGTATATAAGTGTATGATATAAAAAAAAAATTAAACGGGCCTGGTGTACTGAAACCCACAAACTTGTTCAGTCTGGTAGAATTAAGTGACGTACAGAAAGTGTCACCTGGACAGTATATACGGATCGAGCGAATGTGGCTGAACTGTGACACACAGAAAGGTTACACACAGCTGAGTAAAATGGATTGTATCACTGAGCTAAACAACTGAAAAAAACATTTTTTTTAATTTTGTTTTTTTGGGAACGTGACGTGCAAGAAGTATGGTAGAACTCACTGACACCCTGTTAACGGTGGCTATTTAGTCTGCGACCCAGACAAATGTCGCACAGAGAATTTTCTGGATCAAGCGGTAGATGATATTGGTAGCAAATGACTTGGTTGTATTCTGTGACGTACAGAA
>ONZH01004957.1:0-13650 GCA_900303285.1 Rhinella marina
TCTTCTGCTTTTCATCCTCAGTCGAACGGATAGACGGAGCGTACTAATCAGAGTCTGGAGACTTACTTGAAATGTTTTGTCTCTGAGAACCAGGAGGAGTTGTCCTCGTTCTCTGCCGGAGTTTGCCATAAACAATCGTAGACAGGAGTCCACTGGTAAGTCACCGTTTTTTGGTGCATATGGGTTTCACCCGCAGTTTGGCACATTTTCTGGTTCAGATACTTCTGGTATCCCTGAAGAAGAACGTTTTTCGTCATCATTGTCATCTATATGGCGGAAAATTTAAAATATCTATAAATATGGGCAACAACTACAAACGTGTGGCTGACAGGAAACGTATGAATGGTCCGGACCTAAGAGTGGGTGATTCTGCGTGGATGTCCACAAGAAACATTAAGTTGGAAGTTCCTTCTTGGAAGTTGGGTCCAAGATTTATTGGTCCATATAAGATCACTGCAATTATTAATCCTGTAGAATTTCGTCTTGAACTTCCTCAGGCCCTGAAAATTCATAATGTGTTTCACAGATCTTTGTCAAAGAGATACAGTACAGACCAAAAGTTTGGACACACCTTCTCATTCAAAGAGTTTTCTATATTTTCATGACTATAAAAATTGTAGATTCACACTGAAGGCATCAAAACTATGAATTAACACATGTGGAATTATATACTTAACAAAAAAGTGTGAAACAACTGAAAATATGTCTTATATTCTAGGTTCTTCAAAGTAGCCACCCTTTGCTTTAATTACTGCTTTGCACACTCTTGGCATTCTCTTGATGCGCTGCAAGAGGTAGTCACCTGAAATGGTATTCCAACAGTCTTGAAGGAGTTCCCAGAGATGCTTAGCACTTGTTGGCCCTTTTGCCTTCACTCTGCGGTCCAGCTCACCCCAAACCACCTCGATTGGGTTCAGGTCTGGTGACTGTGGAGGCCAGGTCATCTGGCGTAGCACCTCACCACTCTCCTTCTTGGTCAAATAGCCCTTACACAGCCTGGAGGTGTGTTTGGGGTCATAGTCCTGTTCATACATTAACTGCCTGATTGGAACACACTAAAAGAACTCTTTATTAGATATACATTAAAATCTGTGGCTAAATAACTGTTCAAGCTAGATCCTATATCCAAGTGAGTGTGTACGCAATCATATATATGACACACCTGCTAGTGTAGGATCTATTGCTTGGAGGAACTGGTGCTATTTTACTTGCATCAATACCAGAACCTCGTAAGCCCGCCCTGTTTTAATTTTCCAAGTGGACCAAACAATAGCACCTAACGGGTTTGGACATTAACAGTGGCTGTAATCGCTGAACTATTTGTATCTCTATGCAGCAACAGCTCACACCATGCCCGACCCGGTAGAAAGGACCAATACCTGTTTAGATGCTCTCTTATGCCTCCCTAAACTTGCTACTGCCCGTCCCTAGCTACCAAGTACATTCTGGCTCGACGCGTTTCTCTCTGACCACCTATTGTGTCAATCATCAGGAGCCCATTCATACTTTCTCAACACATAACGGCCGCACACCACTGATGTCGGGAGTGCAGCCTGGTAGCACGTGGCACTGTGATGGCCGTCATTGTCCAGTTGATAAATAAATGATGGTCCAACTAAACACAAACCGGATGGAATAGCATGCCGCTGCAAGATGCTGTGGTAGCCATGCTGGTTCAGTATGCCTTCAATTTTGAATAAATCCCCAACAGTGTCACCAGCAAAGCACCCCCACACCATTACACCTCCTCCTCCATGCTTGACGGTGGGAACCAGGCATGTAGAGTCCATCCATTCACCTTTTCTGCGTCGCATAAAGACACGGTGGTTGGAACCAAAGATCTCAAATTTGGACTCCTTAGGCCAAAGCACAGATTTCCACTGGTCTAATGTCCATTCCTTGTGTTCTTTAGCCCAAACAAGTCTCTTCTGCTTGTTGCCTGTCCTTAGCAATGGTTTCCTAGCAGCTATTTTACCATGAAGGCCTACTGCACACAGTCTCCTCTTAACAGTTGTTGTAGAGATGTGTCTGCTGCTAGAACTCTGTGTGACATTGACCTGGTGTCTAATCTGACCTGCTGTTAACCTGCGATTTCTGAGGCTGGTGACTCGGATGAACTTATCCTCCGCAGCAGAGGTGACTCTTGGTCTTCCTTTCCTGGAGCGGTCCTCATGTGAGACAGTTTCTTTGTAGCGCTTGATGGTTTTTGCGACTGCACTTGGGGACACTTTCAAAGTTTTCCCAATTTTTCAGACTGACTGACCTTCATTTCTTAAAGTAATGATGGCCACTCATTTTTCTTTACTTAGCTGCTTTTTTCTTGCCATAATACAAATTCTAACAGTCTATTCAGTAGGACTATCAGCTGTGTATCCACCTGACTTCTGCCCAACACAACTCATGGTCCCAACCCCATTTATAAGGCAAGAAATCCCACTTATTAAACCTGACAGGGCACACCTGTGAAGTGAAAACAATTTCAGGTGACTACCTCTTGAAGCTCATCAAGAGAATGCCAAGAGTGTGCAAAGCAGTAATCAAAGCAAAGGGGACTTTGAAGAACCTAGAATATAAGACGTATTTTCAGTTGTTTCACATTTTTTTGTTAAGTATATAATTCCACATGTGTTAATTCATAGTTTTGATGCCTTCAGTGTGAATCTACAATTTTCATAGTCATGAAAATACAGAAAACTCTTTGAATCAGAAGGTGTGTCCAAACTTTTCGTCTGTACTGTATGTTGAACTTTTGGAGCCATCTCCCTTGCCACCCGTGCCTGTCATGGTAGACGGCAGTTTGGAATTCCAGATTGCCAAGATTATTGACTCTTGAGTTCTCCGCAGGACTCTTCAAAATCTTGTTCACTGGAAGGGTTATGTACCAGAGGAGAGGACGTGGGTACCGGCATCTAACGTGAATGCCAGTCGTTTGGTAAAAGCTTTTCACAGGTCTCACCCGGATAAAGTTGGGCCTGGGTGCCCGGAGGTCACCCGTAGAAGGGGGGGTACTGTCACGGACGTTCCTGCGACAGGTAGCAGGAGGTCAGTCAGATTGGCAACACGTGGTATAATCTGACATGTTTTCCTTTTTGGTTTTTGGTATTTACCACACCCTTTTCCCTCAGGTGTTGCTGGTGTGGTAATTGTCCCTCCCCTATTTATTGCTGCTTCTCCCACAGTTCCTTGCTGTTTATAGCTTCAGTGGTCATTGTGGTGAGCTAGAGTTTGGTTCTCAGTTGAGATCCTGGAGCCTCCATTTCTTAATTGTAGATAAGTGTCCTCTTTCCCTTTTCTGTTTTACATTACTTTTCCCTGTTGTTTGTTATTAGGCCTGAGGGAGACTCCTGTTCGTCCTTCCTTTTGGAGGAACAGGCAGACTCATTCCTATCATTAGTTCCAGGGTCCTATAGGGTCAGTTTTGTTATTAGGTTCCTGTTTATGAACTCGCCTACATTTGAGGCCTGTTCATACTAGTAGTTAGTCAGGAATTGAGTCAGGATTTCCTTTAGGAGGTGTCCATCTCCCTTCCTTAGTTTCCAGGCCAAATCTCCTTTCCTCCTACGCTTGGTGTGCCCCCCCCACCTGAGCTTGACAGCAGACTTGTCATGCAGTTGAACATGCACAGCCCACTTACTGTATACTCTATATGTCTTATGAAAACAAAGAAAAAGTTCAGCTCCTTAAATGACAATGTCTTTATGTCAGGCGGTAAAATCCATCAGGAGTACAGTATATTTCTACGCGTTTTGGACCCCAGAATTTTGGTCCCTACTCATGAACCTCTAGGAGCAACAGGGATGTTGCCGTTACACCTAAAGGTTCTGCTTTCTCTGCAACTGCTGTGCCCTCTGCACTTTGATTGACAGAGCCAGGCAGTGTAAACGTCATCATGACTGGCCCTGTCAATAAATGTGTGATCCCTTCCACTGAGGTCTACAGTGACTAATAGTGGCCTCCACAGTACCCTCCTCCCTTAACAGTGACCTCCACAGTGCCCGCCCCTTTAACAGTGACCTCCACAGCAGCCTCCCTCTTAACAGTAACATCCACAGCACCCTCCCCTTTAACTGTGACTTTCACAGCAGCTAGGGTAGCCAACTCTTTGAAGACATGGAGGTGATCTAGGGACAACCCGGAGCTTCTCTCCCCCTCAGTCAGCCATAGTGAGCCATGTCTGCGGGCTCTAGTGACTGACTGGGGGTGAGAGAAGCCTCGGTCAGTTGCTTCAGCTCATGCTCGGCCAGCACAACGCTGCTGTCTGAGCGTGAGCTACTGAAAGGGTGGACATCCCTGAGTCCGTCGAGGCACTGCGCCGAATGGAGGACAGGGAGCCAAAAAACGGACTGTCTGGCCTAAAACCGGATGTCTGGCCACCCTAACAGCAGCCTGCCCCTAGGGTAGCTAGAGGTCTGGTTTTAGGCCGGATAGTCCATCTTTCAGACTTCCTGTCCTCCATCCGGCGCAGGGCCTGAATGGACACAGGGATGTCCTTTTGAACAGCTCACTCTCAGACAGCAGCACTGTGCAGTCTGAGCATGAGCTGCAGGGAGAAAGTCACCCTCCCTCCCACCCCAGCAGTTGACAGAAGTTGATTTTTACCTTCATTTTTTCAATCCCCGTCGGCCGCGGAGTGGGTGTGGCTTAGCGGGACCTGGAGGGCGGGGATTTTAAGTCCTTCTTTTGAGGGTGGCATGAATTACAGGTCGATGCCATGATAATTTATGCGGAAACACAGTGGTTGGCAGTGGAAGAAAACATCTTTTCTTGCTACTGAACCATAAATATGTGAAATTTACATTATATTAGGCAATGATTGATGATGAATTAGTCTAAGTTATATTTATGGTAACTGGAATTCCCCTTTAACGGTGTCATCCACAGCACCCTGCCCCTTTAAAGCTTACCTACAGCAGTGAAGAAAAATGGCTGGGTTGTTATGGAAACCTGGTGTGAAACTGTGTGTATGTGGAGAGTAAGAGCCTGCAAGCTTCTATTGGCTGATAAAGGTCATGTCACCAGGCTTCTATTGGCTAATGGATTTTTTGGGAATATCTCAGGAACGATACGTCCTGTAGAGCTGAGATCCGGTCTAAAACCTTCCCAGACACCTGATGTACCTGTGTGCCAAAGTTTATGATTGTAGCTGCGACGATGCGGATTCCTTTAGCGGACATACATGCATACACACATTCACACATACATACACTCAGCTTTATATATTAGATTCACACATTTCCTATCATTTCTCATTCTTCTTGAGAAGAGAATCAAAGCTTTTTTGTAACTGAGAAGTATTTACTTACATCAAGCTGTTCAGATTGGTTTTGTAATGACTCCATTGTAATATACTGCACACATATGTGTGATATAGTTGGAAGATATAATATGTGCCTTTTATAGATGTTCTATACACACTTTTGTTATATTAATGATACAATTGGCTCAGGATTTGATAATAGGATAATATAGACTGCAGTCTAGAACTCTTTCCTACTTTTTATCACATACGGCAAAAGGTACACATAAAAACACTGTTTCATCACTGTGAAGTGTTCATTTACAGAGCTCTATTTTAGCGTCTTGATTTAATTAAAGTAGAGGTTTTTTTTGCACTATGTTATTTTAAGGTCCACTGCAAATCAGATTTGAATGGCAATATCATATCACAGATGCTGAGACATCTGCTGCCTATTTTTGTTACGGGTCCACAACACCACCCTTCCCTCTGTTGTTCTGGCTATTGGCTGCAACACTGTTAGAATGAAATAACTCTATCTACTGTACTTAGAATATTCTGTCATTTTACGATCTACTATCGGACAGCATCACATGTTAAACTGGATGATAATTATTGACCACAGAGGCTGCACTACCAACCTGTGCATTAAAATTATTTTTTTTAATTTCAAACTGTGAGGATCTACAACAAAGAAGACTCTTTACCGACCAAACCCCAACCAGTATTGCACTGGAAACTTTATATTACAATTAGAGATGAGTGAATCTATTCGTCGATTCGTTGATTTGTATCGAATCTTGGAAATTTTTAGCTGCGAAGCGAATCCGAATATTAGGTGATTCGCTTCGGCTTTGTACGCATTCGCTACATAGTTGTCCTATAAATTATACGCTATTGCTACGTATAAGTTACTCTATACGCTGTTGCGTACGAATTCAATTAATTAGCAAAATTTTACTGTTAGTTCATTTATCGTGCGCAAAAGCCCGGGAACAGTGGCATAGCTATAGGGGTTGCAGCGGTCGCAGTTGCGACCGGGCCCCTAAGCCAGGGGGGCCCCGAGGGCCCCCCTTGTCACTTGCAGGGCCGCACCGCCAATTAGCCAGTTGGGGCGGCGGCGGGGCAGAGGGATATGAGCACTTCCATTGTGGAAGCGCTCATCTCCATAGTCATCTGATGGAGATGAGTCATCTGAGACAGATGCCTGTACTGCGGGGCAGGGGAGGGAGCGGCGTCTCCCCTGCCCGTTCCTCTGATAGGCTGCCGGTACTAGGCCTGCAGCCTATCAGAGGCCGTACAGTGCGGGACACAGGCCGGAAGAGGCCTGCATCGCTGCAAGCTCCATGGAGGTAAGTATAAGTGTTTTTTTTTTTTTTATTGTAGCAGTCACGGACCGGAGCTCTATTGTGGGCACTGGGGGCATTTTTAGGGGCACATAGGGGCATTTTTACTGGCACTGGGGGCATTTTTACTGGCACATTGGGCATTTTACTGGCACTGGGGGCATTTGTACTGGCACATGGGGGCACTGGGGACATTTTTACTGGTACTGGGGGAATTTTTACTGGTACATGGGGGCACGGGGGGCATTTTTACTGGCACTGGGGGCACTTTTACTGGCACATGGGGGCATTTTTTTCCGGCACAAGGGGGCACTGGGGGCATTTTTACTGGCACTGGGGGCATTATTACAGGCACTGGGGCCATTTGTACTGGCACATTGGGGCACTGGGGGCATTTGTTACTGGCACATGGGGCACTGGGGGCATTTCTTACTGGCACTGGGGGCATTTCTTACTGGCACTTGGGGGCATTTCTTTATGGCATGGGAGCACTGTGGGCATTTTTACTGGCATTGGGGGCATTTTTTCTGGCACATGGGGGCACTGGGGCATTTCTTACTGGCACTTGGGGGCATTTCTTTATGGCATGGGAGCACTGGGGGCATTTTTACTGGCACTGGGGGCATTTTTCTGGCACATGGGGCACTGGGGCATTTCTTACTGGCACATGGGGGCACTGGGGGCATTTCTTACTGGCACATGATTTTGGGGGGGAATCAATGGGGGGAACTTCTGGCGCATTATTGGGGTGTTTCTTACTGGCACATAATTTGAGGGGCATCTATGGGTGGGGAGCACTTCTTACTGGCACATTATTGGGGTGAAATTTTGGGGGCACTTCTTACTGGCACATTGGAAGCATTATTACTTCTGGGGCACAGTAACTGTTGGGGACACTATTACTAACAAGTGCACTCTGGCAGAGAATTATTAGTTGGGACTTTGAGGGGCACTATTCCTGTGGGGGCACCCTGGCACAGTATCAGCATAGTGCAGTTATTTCTGGGGGGCGTTATGTTTACACTATTACTGTCAGGGACACTATTTGCTGGGAGCAGTTATTTTAGGACACTGTGTGCCAATAATTATTGAAGGGCACTATCTGTGTGGTACTAGTAGCACAGTACTGGGGTTGGTAGGATTATTTGTCCAGAAGATGGGAGGATGATGGAAAAGTAGTAAACTAAAATTTTTTTTTGTCAAACTGCAGAGATGAAAAATGGCGTCTGGTCTGAAAGGAGAAGATGAGGAAAGAGAAGATCTACATCAGAGGAGACATCCGTTTGTTTGTTTTTTGCAGATCCACTGTAACAATGCCTATCCTTGTCCGCAAATGGACAAAAACAGGAATGGATATACAGATGCGGACAGCACACAGTGTTCATTGAAGTGAATGGGTCCACATCTGAGCCACAAAATATGCAGATCGGAGGCCGCAAAAACAACTGTGGTGTGAATGTACCCTTACCATGTATGTTCTGTAGTGATATACGTAATGTTAGGAGGGAAAAGGTTAGGGTGAGAATTTGGCATGGGGGGGGTTCAATTTTTGACTTGGCCGGCAGAAAAGCTAGGTGCACCAGCGCTGGGGGGTGGGGGGGGGCAAGCTGAACTCTTGCACCAGGGCCCATGAGCCTTTAGCTACGCCGCTGCCCGGGAAGAAAGCGGTCACCTGACCTAGTGGGCAGGGCTTGCTCTGATTGGCTCAGGCTCAGTAAGCCAGTGACGCATCACTTCTGCTGTGACTGCTGAGACGAGCAGAAGCACTGTGTGTGAAGTTCTGAGACTCTGAGACCTGTTTTGTGAAAATTGGGGTGTAATTGCTCTGGGAATCCATATTACACATATCAGGGATACTGCAGGGCAAGTGCCGGGCCAGTTCAGAGCTAGTAATTAATCAGGCAGGGAGAGAGAGATAGGGAGAGACAGGGAGATACAGGGACAAAGACCAGCTGCAGGGCCACAGAGTAAATTGAAAAATGTCTGGAATGGATAAGCAAAATGGGTCCAGTTCCAGCCAGACCTCGAGCTCTAAAAAAAAGGAGAAGGTGGCACAGAGCAGAAGTGCCAAAGGACCTGTAGCTGGAGCATCTACTAGTAGTATTCGCAATACTTGGCCGTTGTTCCACCAGGCTAACCCACCAAGGCGCAAAAGTGTACTGGAGGAGAAAGTGGAGGAGGTAGTGGAATGGATGGCAAATTCATCTCAGTCTCAGACTAATGATCCGCTGTCATCTGCTGATATAGTATCCATATGAAGCCAGGGGTCAGACTCAGAGCGTTCCTCCTGCTCCACCATTCTTCTCCAGCAAAGCCCGTCATTTTCATAAGCAATTTGTACGCTTATGCGTACGTGTTCAAAGAGGTTGCGTACCTTTTTACCTGAACGTTCGTTATTAGTGCACAAATGTTCTCTAAAAGCCATATAATTACGTATGTTTTGAACACAAATTCAACTAATCTATTCGTCGAATATACGAATCTTAGGAAAAGTTTGGCGAATGTTCGGCGAATAAAATTTTGCATGATTCGCTCATCTCTAATTACAATTTGATTAGCTTGCAGTTCTCCCAGCCTTTAATAAAAGCATACTTCTGTAAGGTAGAAAACTGCTGTGAACTACTTTAGAATTATTCCCTTGCTTCAATGGGATTCGAATGTGGAAATCCAGCATAAATCCCTATTTTCCCTCAGTAATGTAGCGGCCATGAATCACAATGTCACGCTAAACCGATCATAATCTAACACTTCACGCCTCAGCCAACAGTTTGATTTGTCTGGGGAAGGAGCATAGAAATGGCCAATGACATTGATTCCCTGCAGGGAAAGATGTATGTGCTCTCGGTGGACTGCATTTTATTTTTTATTAATAATAATGATGATAGTCTTTTTATTAACATTTTAAAATATAAGGTTGAATACCGCTAGAAAAGAATCCAGATCCTGAATTATAATACTAAGGGGCTGTAATAATTAGATTTTCTTTTTCTTTCTCAAAATAAAATAATAATTTTTCTTCTAACTCTGTGCATTGATAGGATGGGTCTAGTCATTCCTAATTTGTTGGCTGATGGCTGCTTGTCAAGGGAATGCCACCATAAAAAATGAACTGAAGGTACATAGTTTTTCAATTGTTCACTGGTGGAAACTTATATAAAATCACATCTTGAGTTGTTCTTTTTCTTTTACTAATTACCACTATAATTGCTCTCGTTACAGTTATCACTATGCTTTTCCAGATTTGTAAATCAAACAGATGTCAATGCACAAAGGTGTAACTTGTTTCTAGGCCAATGCAAAATATGCATTTGAGACCCAACTAAGGGCTCGTTCACATCAGCGTTATGCTTTCCGTTTGTGTTTTCCGTTATAACATGGTTATAACGGAAAATAACGGAAACCATAAGACGGAAGTCAAAACGGAAGCCTTTAGAGGCTTCCGTTTTGATCCGTCATAATAGAAGCCTATGAGAATCATAACGGATCCGTCTGAGTTCCGTTATGCTGAACGGAAAACAAAGTCCTGTCGACAGGACTTTGTTTTCCGTTTTGCATAACGGGAACCAAATGGATCCGTTATGATTCTCATAGGCTTCTATTATGACGGATTAAAACGGAATGCCTCTAAAGGCTTCCGTTTTGACTTCCGTCTTATGGTTTCCGTTATTTTCCGTTATAACCATGTTATAACGGAAAACACAAACGGAAAGCATAACGCTGATGTGAACGAGCCCTTAAAGGGGTATTCAAGCTTTGACCCCACCAGAACCCAAACCTATACATATGACCAGAGTTTCAATTTACCATGCAATCCATTTGTCTAGCTCCTGTGTGAGCCTGTAACACAATGAGAGTCCCCACAATCCCTAGCTCTCCTGCCGTGAATGTTGATGATTATTGATTGGCTGCCTGATATTCCAGTCCAGTCATGCCTACTCTACTCAGTAATCACCAGCACACTAATATTTAGCTAGAGAATTGACAGCAACACACTGAACATGCTTGACCTAACAAAGACTCAGAACTACAGGTCGATGCCATGGTAACTTATGAGGAAACACAGTGGGTGGCAGAGGAAGAAAACTAATTTATAACTAGTGAACGGTAAATATGTGAAATTTACATTATATTTAGAGATGAGTGAATCGAATCCCATGAAGTAGAATTCAATCTGAATTTCAGGATAAATTCGATTCGCCTAGAAGCCGAATTTCCTTGTGCTTCGGGTCAGCTGTACTTTTTTTGCGTCTTGCTGTATAACATTTGCGTAGGGATAGAATTTCTATAGGCAGGGTTAGTCCATTGTTAAATCCTTCTGCATTTTTTATATTTTTTGTGGCAAAAAAAAACAAGTGTGCCCTGTCAGTAACGCTAGGTTACTGGCAGCGTTTTACAACCATTCAAAAGTCTATGTAGCTGAGATCCGTTGTTACATTTAATACCGATAATTTAGGCCGCAGTTCCTCATTTGCGTCTGCACTTTAATTTGCCCAAGCAGGGAATTAAACTATAGGGAAAGGATTTGGGTAGGTAGAAAGATTGTTTCTATTCCAAAAAGACCAAATTCCATTGTGAAATACGTCTGCTTTTTTTTTTGGTGGCAAAAAGAAACCCAAGTGTGCCCTGTTAGTAACGCTAGGTGCACAGCGTATTACAAACGTTCAAAAGTCTATGTAGCTGACATCCGTTGTTACATTTAATACCATTAATTTAGGCCGCACTTCCTCAGCTGCTCTATAACGTTTGCGCATTCAGAATATTGGACATTCGTTTAAATTTTTCTGATCATACAGTTAATAAAAATCTGCACTACTGTAGTTGTGACCAAGTTGCATTTATACTATACAATATGCGCAAGGCGAGCATTAAGGGACAGGGAAGGGGGCGTGCTGCTGATGGTGAACGCAGAGGCCATGGCTCTGGGCGCGATGAAACTGTGCCTGCTGGCAGAGCCCAAGAAACAAAGTCATTCAAAACTCCTAGCTTCATGTCACAGTTTGCAGGGCGGCGCAAGAAACAACTCTTTGTCGCCACGCAAGTGCGGGCAGGTAGTCGGTTGGATTTCAGCTGATAATGCTTCCAGTCGGTTCAGCATCACCCCCTCTTCTGCAAAGTCCAGTCTCAGTAGCCAAGAGTCTGGGCAACCACATTCTCACCCTGATCCTCCTTCCTCCAACCATGCAGAGTCTGAGAGACATATCCCACATTGGGATATTCCGAGGAGCTTTTTCATCACCGTCCCATGGCTTGGGCCTCTCGCCAAGGCCGCTTTAAGTGGGACATGAAGAGATATTGTGCCCTTATTCCCAACCTATTGAGCAAACACAGTCTGAAGAAGATGACGGTGGGGAACGACAAGTATTTTCTCCCAAGGTGGATGATGATGATGTGACACAGTTGCCAATAAGTCAAGGGCAATTAGTGTCTCAAGAGGTTGTGGATGAGGATGAGATGCAGTTAAGTCAGGTTCTTGTTAGTTCACCATGTCAGGAGGACAGGTCACACCAACCAGGCCCGCAACTGGTCCCTGGAGCAGCCCCTTGCGGCCAGCTCCCTTGCCAAGGGTTAGGTGTTCCGCAGTCTGGCGGTTTTTTGAGGAAAGTGCTGACGATAAACTGATTGTAATTTGTAACTTGTGCCATACCAAGATGAGCAGGGGCGTAAACACTAGCAACCTGACCACCACCAGCATGATCCGACACATCAGCAAAGCACCCTAAAAGGTGGGCCGAACGCCTGGGTCCACGATCTGTGTCTGCAGGTCACACCACTGCCTCCTCTTCCCCTCTGTTACGTGCTGTCCAAGACGCAGGCCCAGATGCCTCCCGCCCTGCACCTGGACCTTCGCAGGAACCATCAGCCAGCATGTCCACTTCAATGTCCCAGTCAAGCGTTCAAATGTCCTTACCTCAGGCATTTGAACGCAAGCGCATATACCCACCCACAGGCCATAGCGCTAAATGTGCAACTTTCCAAGTTGCTGGCCCTGGAAATGTTGCCGTTTAGGCTGGTGGACACCGAGGCCTCATTACGCAGTCCCAAGCCGCCACTATTTTTCACGGTGTGCCGTCCCTGCCTTACATAACCCGTGCACTGACCAATGCAGTTACTGGCAAGGTCCACTTAAAAATGGACACATGGACAAGCGCTTGTGGCCAGGGACGCTACATTTCCCTGATGGCACACTGGGTGAACGTTGTGGAGGCTGGGAGCGAGTCGTCCCCTGGGATGACCCAGGTGCTACCCACGCCAAGGATTGCGGGCCCTACTTGCATCCGGATTTCCGCTGCCACCTTCAGTAGCGGCAGCAACCCCTTCTTCTCTTCCTCCACCTCCTCCCATGCAGAAATGCCATCTTGCAGCACCACTCAGACTTCTGTCAGTAGCTGGAAGCAGTGTAGCACAGCAGTCGGTAAGCGGCAACAGGCTGTGCTGAAGCTTATTTTCCTGGGTGACAAACAGCACACCGCCGCAGAGCTGTGGCATGGCATAAGGGTACAGGGCAGAGCTGTGGCTCTCGCCAGTCAACCTATAGCCAGGCATGGTTGTATCCAATAATGGCTGCAACTAGGTAGCGGCTTTGGAGCTGGCCAGCCTTCCACACATACCATGCCTGGCGCATGTATTCAACTTAGTGGTTCAGCGGTTTCTGAAAACCTACCTCAATTTTCCTCAGCTACTGGTTAAGGTGCGTCGTCCCGTGTGCCCATTTCTGCAAGTCACCGACAGCTTCAACCGGCCTGGCAACGCTGCAGCAGCGCTTGCGGTTGCCGACTCACCGACTTCTGTGCGACCTGAGTACGCGATGGAATTCCACCTTAAACATGTTGAGCAGGCTTTGTGAGCAGCAGAGAGCAGTAGTAGAATACCAGCTGCAACTTGGTCGGCGCCTTTCTGGTCAGCTTCCGCTCTTCACAAGCGACGAGTGGGCATTAATGTCTGACCTCTGTGAGGTGTTACGCAACTTTGATGAAAGTTTTGGCCTGGGAAAGTTTTATGACACCCCGCCAGCACCCTCACCCTGATGAGCGGCCTAGTGTGACAAGGAGGGAAAAATTTTGGAAGATG
>ONZH01004958.1:0-56680 GCA_900303285.1 Rhinella marina
ATTCGCTTCGCAGCTAAAAATTTCCAAGATTCAATACGAATCAACGAATCAACGAATAGATTCCCTCATCTCTAATTATGATATTAATGTATGCAAATTTGGGGGGATTCGCTTAAACAGGAAACAGTCCCTAGTAGGTGTATTTTTTTAGGTATAAAATACTCTGTATGACTGTTATAATGATATAAGCAATTCTCTACCTGATGAAAGAGAAGTTATATCCCTGAAACACATTGTATCTGTTTGCTTCTTTCAAACTGGATTAATAAAAAGCAAGATTTCCTATACACTTTGGGCCATGAGGATTTTTGCGTCATGCAGTAATACCAATACAATATTATCCTCTTGGAAGAAGGGCATTTCCCGTCGGGAGATCCATCTGTGGCTGCATATCCAAAACTATTACATTCAAACACCTACTATAGTGTTGTGCCTATACATAGCACAACCTAATAAGGTAAGCCTCCATTTGAAAACATTGGAAACAGTAACCAATTTGAACATACTCACCTTGTTTGTTGTTGTTTTTATAGCATATTGCCTAAATTTAATGCTAACGTAGCAGGGGCACCGTCATCACCTCAGAAGGGAGGATTGGCATAGCCGAAATGTGGAAAAGCAATGCCATCTGATACGGACCGTCTTAGCAGGATGCAGCGTTTCTGCAAAATGGTGGAACAGTACGTGTCCACACATCTGGACAAGCTCACGATCATTAAAATGAACCAGGCATGTATTCCACAGGACTAGTCCGTACGTACCTTGGCCAGAGTAGAGAGATATACTGGCTGCACCCAGCCATTGTTATACTCCAGCAGTTTGTGTATTTGTGAGGTGGTCACCGTCTGGGGCCCCCAAGATGAGATACCCCATTTGAATACATCTGTGACTACAAGAGGGTCAGCCATACTGGACTTAGTATTAACCAATAGACCTGACAGAACAACAGATGTGCAGGTCAGGGGACACCTGGGAAATAGTGACCATAATATAATAACCTTCCAACTGTCATTCAAAAGAGCGTTTCTTCAGGGAGGAACAAAAATACCAAATTTCAAAAAAGCAAAATTTAGCCAACTAAGAGAGGCCATAGGCCTAACTAACTGGGACAAAGTCCTCAAAAATAAAAATACAGCCACAAAATGGGATATTTTTAAAAACATCCTAATATCTAATTGTGAGAGGTACATACTTTATGGGAATAAAAGGTTAAGGAACAAGAAAAAAACAATGTGGATAAATAGAGCTATAAAGAAAGCAATAAATGACAAACAGAAAGCATTTAAATCACTAAAACAGGAGGGGAGCGAGGAAGTATTGAAAAACTACTGAGGAAAATAAACTGTCAGATGAAATGCAGAATATAAAAGTGAATTCCCCTTTAAAAGTGGCCTGTCTGACCCAGGAAGAAGTACTGGGGCGTCTTAAAAAGATTAAAATAGACAAATCGCCAGGACCGGATGGCATACACCCACGTATCCTAAGAGAATTAAGTAATGTCATTGCCAGATCCTTATACTTGATATTTAAGGACTCTATACTGACAGGGAGTGTTCCACAGGATTGGCGCATAGCAAATGTGGTGCCAATATTCAAAAAGGGTCCAAAAACAGAGCCCGGGAACTATAGGCCGGTAAGTTTAACATCTGTAGTGGGTAAACTGTTTGAGGGTTTTCTAAGAGATGCTATCTTGGAGTACCTCAATGAAATAAGCAAATAACTCCATATCAGCATGGCTTCATGAGGGATCGGTCATGTCAAACCAATTTAATCAGTTTCTATGAGGAGGTAAGTTCTAGACTTGACTGCGGGGAATCAATGGATGTCGTATATCTGGACTTCTCCAAAGCATTTGACGCGGTACCACATAAAAGGTTAGTATATAAAATGAGAATGCTTGGCCTTGGAGAAAATGTCTGTATGTGGGTAAGTAAATGGCTCAGTGATAGAAAACAGAGGGTGGTTATTAATGGTACATACTCAGATTGGGTCACTGTAACTAGTGGGGTACCACAGGGGTCAGTATTGGGCCCTATTCTCTTCAATATATTTATTAATGACCTTGTAGAAGGCTTGCACAGTAAAATATCAATTTTTGCAGATGACACTAAACTGTGTAAAGTAATTAACACAGAAGAGGACAGTACACTGCTACAGATGGATCTGGATAGACTGGAGGCTTGGGCAGAGAAGTGGCAGATGAGGTTTAACACTGACAAATGTAAGGTTATGCATATGGGAAGGAATAATGCAAGTCACCAGTACATACTAAATGGTAAAACATTGGGTAACTCTGACATGGAAAAGGACCTAGGAATTTTAGTGAACAGCAAACTAAGCTGCAGAAACCAGTGTCAGACAGCTGCTGCCAAGGCCAATAAGATAATGGGTTGCATTCAAAAGGGGCATAGATGCCCGTGATGAGAACATAGTCCTGCCACTTTACAAATCACTAGTCAGACCACACATGGAGTACTGTGTACAGTTCTGGGCTCCTGTGAACAAGGCAGACAGAGCAGAGCTGGAGAGGGTTCAGAGGAGGGCAACTAAAGTCATAGCTGGAATGGGTGGACTACAGTACCCAGAAAGATTATCAAAATTAGGGTTATTCACTTTAGAAAAAAGACGACTGAGGGGAGATCTAATAACTATGTATAAATATATCAGAGGTCAGTACAGAGATCTCTCCCATGATCTCTTTATCCCAAGGACAGTAACCATGACGAGGGGACATCCTCTGCGCCTGGAGGAAAGAAGGTTTGTTCACAAAAATAGAAGAGGATTCTTTACGGTAAGAGCAGTGAGACTATGGAACTCTCTGCCCGAGGAGGTGGTGATGGTAAGTTCAGTAAAAGAGTTCAAGAGGGGCCTGGATGTATTTCTGGAGGGTAATAATATATTACAGGTTATAGTTACTAGATATGGGTTGTTGTTGATCCAG
The DNA here is from genome assembly GCA_900303285.1 of Rhinella marina. Taxonomy (NCBI): domain Eukaryota; kingdom Metazoa; phylum Chordata; class Amphibia; order Anura; family Bufonidae; genus Rhinella; species Rhinella marina. Next base: position 2,942 of record ONZH01004958.1, read on the forward strand.
GGAGTAATTCTGATTGCCTGATTGGAGTCGGGAAGGAATTTTTTCCCCTAAAGTGAGGAAAATTGGCACATGGGTTTTTTGCCTTCCTCTGGATCAACTTGTAGGAAAACAGGTCGAACTGGATGGACAGATGTCTTTTTTCGGCCTTATAAACTATGTTACTATGTTACTATGTTACTATGAAAAAAAATAGAATATGTAAAAGACAAATAAAAACAGCCAAACTAGAGACCGAGAGATTAATCGCCAAAGAGAGTAAAACTAACCCTAAAATGTTCTTTAATTATGTAAATGGTAAAAAGTATAAACCTGAAGGTGTCGGCCCCTTACAGAGTAATGAGGGGGGAGTTGCAGAGAGCGATGAGGAGAAAGCAAAGCTACTAAATATCTTTTTCTCCACTGTATTCACTGAGGAAAATAAACTGTCAGATAAAATGCAGAATATAAAAGTAAATTCCCCATTAATAGTGCCCTGTCTGACCCAGGAAGAAGTAGAGCTGTGTCTTAAAAAGATTAAAATAGACAAATCGCAGGACCGGATGGCATACACCCATGTATCCTAAGAGAATTTAGTAATGTCATCGCTAGACCCTTATTTCTGATATTTAAGGACTCTATACTGACAGGGAGTGTTCCACAGGATTGGCGCATAGCAAATGTGGTGCCAATATTCAAAAAGGGTCCAAAAACAGAGCCCGGGAACTATAGGCCGGTAAGTTTAACATCTGTCGTGGGTAAACTGTTTGAGGGTTTTCTAAGAGATGCTATCTTGGAGTACCTCAATGAAAATAAGCTAATTACTCCATATCAGCATGGCTTCATGAGGGATCGGTCGTGTCAAACCAATTTAATCAGTTTCTATGAGGAGGTAAGTTCTAGACTGGACCGCAGCGAATCAATGGATGTCATATATCTGGACTTCTCCAAAGCATTTGACACTGTACCACATAAAAGGTTAGTATATAAAATGAGAATGCTTGGCCTGGGAGAAAATGTCTGTATGTGGGTAAGTAACTGGCTCAGTGATAGAAAACAGAGGGTGGTTATTAATGGTACATACTCAGATTGGGTCACTGTCATTAGTGGGGTACCACAGGGGGTCAGTATTGGGCCCTATTCTCTTCAATATATTTATTAATGATCTTGTAGAAGGCTTGCACAGTAAAATATCAATTTTTGCAGATGACACTAAACTGTGTAAAGTAATTAACACAGAAGAGGACAGTACACTGCTACAGATGGATCTGGATATACTGGAGGCTTGGGCAGAGAAGTGGCAGATGAGGTTTAACACTGACAAATGTAAGGTTATGCATATGGGAAGGAATAATGCAAGTCACCAGTACATACTAAATGGTAAAACATTGGGTAACTCTGACATGGAAAAGGACCTAGGAATTTTAGTGAACAGCAAACTAAGCTGCAGAAACCAGTGTCAGACAGCTGCTGCCAAGGCCAATAAGATAATGGGTTGCATCAAAAGAGGCATAGATGCCCATGATGAGAACATAGTCCTGCCACTTTACAAATCACTAGTCAGACCACACATGGAGTACTGTGTACAGTTCTGGGCTCCTGTGAACAAGGCAGACATAGCAGAGCTGGAGAGGGTTCAGAGGAGGGCAACTAAAGTAATAACTGGAATGAGTGGACTACAGTACCCAGAAAGATTATCAAAATTAGGGTTATTCACTTTAGAAAAAAGACGACTGAGGGGAGATCTAATAACTATGTATAAATATATCAGAGGTCAGTACAGAGATCTCTCCCATGATCTATTTATCCCCAGGACTGTGACTGTGACGAGGGGACATCCTCTGCGTCTGGAGGAAAGAAGGTTTGTACACAAACATAGAAGAGCAGTGAGACTATGGAACTCTCTGCCTGAGGAGGTGGTGATGGTAAGTTCACTAAAAGAGTTCAAGAGAGGCCTGGATGTATTTTTGGAGGGTAATAATATTATAGGTTATAGCTACTAGAGATGGGTCGTTGATCCAGGGAGTAATTCTGATTGCCTGATTGGAGTCGGGAAGGAATTTTTTTCCCCTAAAGTGGGGAAAATTGGCTTCTACCTCACAGGGTTTTTTGCCTTCCTCTGGATCAACTTATAGGAAAACAGGCCGAACTGGATGGACAGATGTCTTTTTTTGGCCTTATAAACTATGTAACTATGTTACATTGAATAAGCTATGAGTGAGATAACATGCAGTTTGTGTGACTGGCCACTAGAAGCCCTTAGTAGGACAGCCCCCTTAGAACTAATGGAGCGAGATGTTAATAATTAATATAAAAAAAAAAGTAATCTTATAGCTGCATAGGATTTGCTTTCTTATTGAAATGGACTGTTAAAAGTAACTTCTTATTTATTTTGTACATTTTGTTGCCATGTCCTGACTTCCTGGGAAAAGCTAGAGGGGTTGGGGAGAGGAAGTGGCAGGAGGACAGAAAGTCGGCAGTTGGAGAACAACGAATTCAGACGTGTCTGCTAAATTGTTTACCTGAGGTGTCCTGTGATCAGCCAGAGAAGCCATCATCCACAGTGAGCAAGGGACGATTGTTGGAGATCTACAGCCTGCTAAAGAGGATCTGTAGTCTTCATTTATAATCAGGAGCTGAGGAGATCAGAGGCCTGCCTGCCTGCCCTGAGGCCAGCGTTGGATCATCCATCAAGAAAACCAAGCTGCCATTCAGGCCTACACTGGAGATCTCAGCCTGAAGCATTTTCCACTCAGTTAGTGCACACTTTGAATGGGACTTAAATCCTGGACTCAGGTCCCTCCCTGCAATCAGAGTGAGGACAATTTTTGGCACCGCTGTAACAGTTAGGCAAGGGCTACAGTCGCCGTGTAGCCCTAGCCTTAAAGCTTTACTGCGACAGCAAGTGGATCCACATCCCGGTTCTGGAGTTACAAATAGCCACGTGGGAGTTCAAGGGAGTCTAGCTGAGGTGGGGTGGTGGGCATTACCGGCTTCCAGGAGGGATAGTGTGGGATTTTTTCTGTGTTTGGCCTCTGTGAGCCACATTCCCCCTCAGTCGGGATTATAGGTACACAGACACCAAATTTGGTGTTGATTCCTAGTGGTTCCAATTCTCTGTGTTTGGTTAGGAGATCCTGCCATATTTAGCGCATTTAGGCAAAATATAAATCCTTAAAGGTACAGTACCTAAATTAGGGAATTCCCGGCTGGGGTCCCACTGTGGACAATCTCGGGTTGCTAGCAACCTAGAGAGTTTGTACCACCATTTTAGTACACCGGAGTACACCTCACTCCGTGTGGTCCGGCTGGGTCACAGCATACAATATATTGTATATAGTTTTAGAGTCAGTAAAGTTATTTTGGTTCACACAGCTCACTGTCCATGCATTCATTCTTGTGTGGTTCACTGTATCTCAACGGACTCCCTCGGGTCCCCCTCTTACACATTCTCTTTGTGACTTCCAAATATTTTGAGGTGTCCACAAACAAAAGAAAAAAAAAGGTTGGTTACCTCCTCCGCATTTTCCGCCTGTATCGCCACGTCCACCTGCACCCCTACATCCGCCTCAGCCATTGAACCTCAAAGTCTGCCTCCAACTTCTCCATTCCGACCTCCATCTCCTGGCTCAAGATTATTATGTCTTATATTGGCAGAGTAGAGAAGTATACTGGGTGCACCTACCCATTGTTGTACTCCAGCGCAGTTTGTGCATTCCCTTTGCTATTTCCCAATGTTTGGAGCCTCCACAAACCAAAAAACAAAACAATAAGAAAAAAATAATAATAATAATAATAAAAAACTAAATAAAAAAAAAGGTGGTGACCTCCTCGGTCTGCACCGCGACGTCCACCTCCTCCATCTGTACCGCCTCCTCCATCTGCGGCTCCTCTTATGCCTGCACTGGCACGTCTGCCTCCCCCTCCACTAGGTGCTCCACCTCCAGGCTCAAGATTATTATATATTGGCAGAGTAGAGAAGTACTGTATATCGGTAGTGCATTCTCTTTGCGATCTTTCAATGTTTGGTGGTCGTCAGTTACCAAAACCCCTCCCTCCCCCCCAAAAAAATAAGAATTGTAATAAGACAACCCATTTTGCATCCTTCCAACTAATGTAGGAGAGGAAATTCTTTTATGAGTGTGTCTTTGAAAGTCATGAATTAAAAAAAAAAAATAGGAACACCACCTTCATCCATCTACTTATTGTGGGAGCCGAACTTTGAAAAGACGTTCGGCCGAACCCTTCTAACCTGGACATTTAGCGGTGCCCTTATCCCTATTAATAAGATGTGACATGAGCTTGTTCCCCTTGTATCCATGGGCATAGAACTTGGCATATTGATAGTGTTTAGCATATTGGACATTCAGGTGATCTTTCAACTGTAGGCGAAGGGATGTCCACTCTGCTTGGGCATTGTGCAAACTAGCCCATTTTTGTAATGCCTCAATTAGAGATGAGCGAATTTTTCAAAAATACAATTTGCTCGGATCGCTGAATTTTCCTAAATGATTTGATCCGAATTAATTTGTGGTGAATCGCGTTAAAAACTGCTATTTTCTGGCTGCAGAGAACCTGTATAGTGGTTTAGAACACTGTGCATTGCAGTAAGGCTGTGTTCACACGTCAGTTATTTGATCAGTTATTTCCATCAGTTATTGTGAGCCAAAACCAGGTGCGGGTCAAAAACACAGAGGAGGTGCAGATCTTTTCATTATACCTTACCTCTGTGTAGGCTTCACTACTGGTTTTGGCTCACAATAACTGATGGAAATAACTGATCAAATAACTGATGTGTGAACAAGCCCTAACATGCATAGGGAGTCTGTTGTGGTAGTGAAACAATACTGTGAGTCAGTATGACATGCAGATGACAGGCGTCGCTCGTAGAGTCACTGCACACTTAACATATTTGGGCAGTTATGGGGCCAAAATTGACCTAATAACTCAAGTGTGAACTCAGCCTTACAGGTCAAAGTTAGCACCCGGTATAAAGAACCGTGCAGAGGCCCAAGATCCTACTATAGCGTAAAACAGCGCACTCCTTTTACACTGATTTACTGATTCCACATAGATTTATACAGAACCTGTTCTATTAAACGCGTATACAAGTAGAGCCCCTCCCCCCGACAGTGTGGAGTGGGTGTCAGCTGTAAATTTGTGTTGACATCATTGATTATTTTGCCCTTCCTCTGATCCATCAGAACAATAACCCCCAAAAAACAGATCCTGTCTGTGGAGCATCCGTCTTCACTTGGTCAGCATTTGGTTAGTAATCCATCAGTATTGCTAGAGCCCGAAACACAGGAATGGATCCAAAACAGAGAAGACATGTAAATGGAATATTTGCATTTCTTCTGTGTTTTGTACCCACTCCTGCCTTTGGCTACCAAATCATAAGCCAATTCTGATGCTAAATAGGGATCATGTCATGTAGGCCTTATAGCTGCTACAAAGACAGGACCCGTTGTGCGTCTCTTTTTCCCTTTCTTCTGACAGATCAGAAGAAGGGTCAAATAAATGATGATGTCAGCCAGGCCGAAAAGACGAAATAGTGGCTCAGTCATGAAGTGGGGAGGGTGAGAACAACATGAGAAGTCCACAGAGTGGCCCAATGACATAGTGGTGAGGTGGAAGCAACATGAGGAGACCACACAGTGGCCCAATGACAGAGTATGGAGGTGGCAGCAGCAGGAGGAGGAGGCCACAGAGTGGCACAATGACAGAGTGGCACAATGACATATTGTGGAAGTGGCAGCGGCAGCATCATCATCAAGAGGTCACAGAGTGGCACAATGACAGAGTGCAGAGGTGGCCACAGTAGCAGCATCAGTAGGCCACAGAGTTGCACAATGACAGAGCGTGGAGGTGGCAGCAGGAGACCACACAGTGGCAAGGTGACATAATGTGGAGGTGGCAGCAGCAGCACCATGAGACCACAGAGTGGCACAATGACAGTGTGGAGGTGGCAGCTGCAGCAGCATAAGGAGACCACAGAGTGGCAAGGTGACATAATGTAGAGGTGGCATCAGTAGCATCAGGAGACCACAGAGTGGCACAATGACAGTGTTGAGGTGGCACAATGACAGTGTGGAGGTGGAAGCAGCAGCATCAGAAGACCATAAAGTGGCAAGGTGACATAATGTGGAGGTGGCAGCAGCATCATGAGACTACAGAGTGACCCGGTGTAACCCGAGTTAAATTTATGTCTCATTTTAGTGTAAGATCATATACTATATAATATAGATATATGGTATATGTGTATATATTAATTCATATTAGTGGGTTTGCTGTGTATACTTTCAATGGTTCTCTCTCAGCAGTGTGGGAGACAGGTGACCTAAGTGACCCCTGGACTGAGAATATTTAGGTTAAGGTCTGTCTACAGCCATCTGGGAATGTTTCAGCGGCTGGGGCTTAACATAAATATTCTCCTATTTCTCGAGAAACAATAATTGGCTTAGATATCAGTTACTCAGGGAGTAATTATGTTATGTCAATGTAGACTCTTTATATTTTCCCAGATGTTGTACATAAATATTCTCCAGATACTGAGAATGGGTATGTGGAGTATATTTATGTAATGTAAACCAACCTTGATAGGTACCAGATGTGGACATTGTCACCATTAGTTATTCACACGCTCGTCACCCCCTCCCTCTTCCACAAGGGAGGGGGGTGGAGTGACGCTAAGATCCCATAAAGGTCTCATTCAGACCACTTCATTTAGCCTCAGCTGGGACAATCACACCGGTTTGTGTCCAGCAGATTGCTGATTCGCCACTATCCTCACCTAGGCTGCATTTGAAGCGGACGGGGCTCCCTAGGTTCATCATCATTTCCATATTTACATGAAGCTAAGTATAATAAACTTTATTACTTTATTTTTAATCAATTATTGTTTGTGTCTGGGTCTTCAGTATACTGTATTCATAACCAAGAAAGAGCTCATTTGCATACATTTGGTGTCAGAAGTGGGATCTTGGATACTGTATACTGACCCTTGCATAATTATTATTGTAAAGTATTATTGTTAAGGCCTAGTTACTAATATTGAGTTAGTTGTGTATGTTTGTGCCTAGTACCTAATTATCTGTTGGAGGTTGGGCTATAACATAGGTTGAGGTAGAGAGTTAAGATATTGTGACTAGGATAAAATGGCATTTTCATTGTTTAAAGGGGGAAAGAATCAGCACACAGGTCCATTACCTTCTTGGGTGCTTAGCTCCGGACACTGGGCCCCAATCGCCCGTGAGTGCAACAAATATGTTGCTCCCCAGTGCTTGGTTGACCCCTGTCAAGCAGCTGTGGGTTTGGATTTGTCCCGGTATAACCCTTCTGAGCAAAAAGCGGCAGCAAGTGTGGGATGGATTTGCGTGTAGGCTCTTCAGGAGGAGACAGCGAAGCGAGAGGCAATTGAACAGGAGCTGCAGGCAGCTACTGAGCAATTGGCGCTTTTGCGGACCTGTATGAGGGACATTGAGAAGCATAATGGGGAATTGAGTGATCAGTTTTCCAATTATGTAGTCCATACTGTACAAAAACGCAGACGGAGAAAACAGAAACCACTCCCAGGTGACAGAAGTGTTTATAGAGTAAGAACTTTAATTCAGCAAAATAAATGGGATGCTGTGGGGGAGTGGTCAGGATTGTCGTCATCAGATGAGGAGATAGAAATAGAAGAGGAAGAAGTGCGTCCCATTGTAACCACAAAATCAAAAAGGGAGGTTACACAGAGAGCTTCAGCTTCTGGGGATCATGACTATAGTCAGGGAGCTGAGCAAAATTATGTAGAGGAGACCCGTACTTATACCGCAGGAGAGCTCACTGAGCTGGGAAATAAGTACAAGCAGAGGCCAGGTGAGGGATTATTGTCATGGGTGTTGAGAGTGTGGGATCTTGGAGGGGACGGTGTTCAGTTGAGTAACAGAGAAGCAGTGGGGTTGGGCAGCTTGTGCCTGGATGCTAGAGTTAGGCTTCAGATGAGAAGAGCCAGAACTACTGGAAGTACATTTTCTTTGTTGCATCTGATAAGAGATTATATAGTACAAGTGCATGAGACCCCGTCTGAATTGATAAATGTTTCACCCTGGTTCTCACTGTCTGAAGGCATAACAAGACTCAGAGAGATTGGTTGCATAGGAGGTTTAGCTAGGGATCCCTTACCTGAAGAGGGTGTCTATTCTGTGGCTGCACAGTGGAACGGTCCTGACATGGAGAAGTTCACTAACCTAATGAAGCAGAAAATCTTGACTAGTGCTCCCCTCCCACCTCAAGGCAGCTTTGTTTACAATGTTAAGTGCTATTGATGCTAGGAGGGAGACTGTGTATGAAGCCGCTGCATTGTTAGGACAGCTGAGTGAATTAGAGAAGAATAATAAAATGCAAAAGTCCAGGAAGATCGAGTCGAATGGGAGAATTACCATTACACGCAAGGAAATGTTTTTAGATCTTTTGAACAGTGGAGTCAGCAAGGAGGAGATAGATGGCATTCCTACTCCTGACTTGCTAAAGCGTTGGAAAGATCTAAAACAGCAGGGTAAATTACACCCAGTAGGATCAAAAAAGAATGTGTCTGGGGAGGATGAAAAGATGTCTTGTCCCTATAGCGGTGCAAAAAGAGCCCTCTCAGAACATGTGAGAAGAGAAAAAATGGGGTGGGAGGTACCAGAACCCCTTGATTGACAGAAAGGCGAGTCCCCTGCCAGTATGAGGAGAGTGTGTGCGATGAAGCCAGGGGACAAACGCCCATATGCTTCTGTTGAAATCTACTGGCAGGACAAAGGCACACCACAAAGGGTTACTGCATTGCTTGACACAGGGGCTGAGGTTTCACTGTTTCAGGGACATCCAAGGGGTGACAAACAACAGTCCTGGGTGGCAATAGAAGGATTGGGGGGACAAAAGACTTGGGCTAAGAGGGTACAATGCAGACTGAGGATAGGAAAGGGTCTCATCTTTAAAGCACAAGTTCTGGTTTCTGAATTACCCGACAATATCTTAGGTATGGATATACTTAAGGGACAGACTATACATACAATGTCTGGGATTTATGCTTTTGGTATCTCAATCCATTGTTTTTCTATCTCTGCAGTCAAACCCATCGTGCGTGGCCATGCTAAGTGGACCCCAGTGTACATCCCTCCGCCCGACCAACCAGTATACCTGAAACAATACCGCATCCCTGGTGGACACAAAGACATCTCAGACACCATCCAAGCATTGCTTACTTCAGGAGCTGTCAGACCTGCAACCAGCGCGTACAATGCCCCCATGTGGCCAATTAAAAAAGATGACGGGACTTACCGGATGACCATCGATTATCGCGGGCTTAACAAGGTGGCCCCACCTTTGGCATCAGCAGTTCCAGACATGGTATCTGTTGTGGAACACATCACACAGACTGCAGGCGAATGGCATGCCATATTGGACTTAGCTAATGCATTCTTTTCCATCAGCATCGCAGAGGAGTCTCAGGACCAGTTTGCCTTCACCTGGGACGGACGACAGTATACATTGACTGTGGTGCCACAAGGATATCTGCATTCTCCCACCATTTGTCATGGACTGGTAGCTCAAGACTTAAAAATGTTACCTGCATTGACTTGTACTCTGTACCATTACATCAATGACATCATGATTTCAGGGGCTACCAAAGAGGATGTTGCTAAGGACTTAGAGACTTTTATCAAACACATGCAACACCGAGGGTGGGCAATAAACCCAAATAAAGTGCAGGGACCTGCACAACAAGTGAAATTTCTTGGCATGATATGGACTGGGCCACAAAAAAGTCATCCCAGAACCAGTCCTAGACACCATTGCTAATTTGAAAGCTCCTTCATCTGTGAAAGAGGCACAAAGCATTCTGGGTGTGCTAGGATTTTGGCGATCATTTTGTGCCACATCTTGGACTGATCTTGCGACCGATCTACAACATCACAAGAAAGAAAGCCGTATTTACCTGGGGACCTGATCAAGATGGAGCTTTGGAACAAGCTAAAGCTGCTGTAAGAGCCCATAATGCCCTAGGTCCCCTTCTGCCGGATCAACCGTTTTTTCTAGATGTGACAGTAACTGAACATGGAATGTCTTGGGGTTTGTGGCAGAAAGCTGCAACAGCCAGTACTCACAAAACACCTATTGGGTTCTGGTCTAAGCAGTTTTCACCTGCCCAGAGAAAGTATAGCCCCTTGGAGAAAGAACTGTTAGCTGCCTACACTGCTTTGCAGCATGTGGAACCTACCACAAAACAACAACCTGTAACTATAAGGACTGATCTACCTATTGCAGGGTGGGTTCGACAAGAAGGACTTGGTGCTCGAACAGCGGTGGCTCAAAAGCCAACGCTACAGAAGTGGAAATGGTACCTGAGTGAGCGGGGTGGACTGTCAACTCATTAGTCAGCAGCTGGCAGGCCATGTAATGTTTGAAGCAACAGAGGAAGAACAGCCAGTCTTGCAAATCGGTGGGGGACCCTGCCATGAGGCCCCTCCATGGGAGCAACTTACTCCAGAAGAAAGACAGCAAGCTTGGTTCACAGATGGATCTGCTACTATTACTAGCCAAGGCCGCGTATGGGTAGCAGCAGCATATCAACCTGTCACTGAAACCATTCTTCATCAAACAGGAGAAGGCGGATCCAGTCAGTATGCAGAATTACAGGCTGCGAGAATGGTGATAGAGGAAACTGAAGGATCGATCATCATCTACACTGACAGTTGGGCTGTCTTCAAAGGTTTGACTGCATGGATGGCTACATGGCAGAAAGATGGCTGGGCAGTGAACGGTAAAGAGATCTGGGGTGGCCCCAGTTTGTGGACATTTGTGTGGGAACAGGCCCATAAAAGATCTATTCGTGTAGGGCATGTTAATGCACATCAGGACGAACCTAACAATCAATTAACTGATGACTTAACACATGTTTTGTCCCTTGAAGAGGCTACAGAATTACAGTGTCTGGGGGATTGGGCCCATGCACAATGTGGACACAGAAGTGCAGAAGGAACATATCAGTGGGCACAAAAGAAAGGAATTCCCATCACATTGATATAGGCTAAAGACATTGTAGCTAAGTGTCCTATATGCCAGGCTGTGAAGAAACAAACCACTCTAAAAAAAGAGCCAGGACACATCTACCGAGGCAAACAGCCTGGACAAGTGTGGCAAGTTGATTTCATAAGACCCCTGCCGGCTGGTAGGGGAAATGTCAAGTATGCTGCTACAGCTGTCGACAACTTCTCTGGTGTGCTTGTGGTTCAGCCTACCACATCAGCTGATCAAGCTACTACATTGAAACTATTGACTTTACTGACTACGTATTATGGGACACCAGTCGAAATACAATCTGATAATGGATCCCATTTTACTGGAAGAAAAATCAAAGACTGGGCGGAGCAAAATGATGTATTCTGGGTGTGGCACATCGCTTACTATCCCCAAGCAGCAGGCCTCATTGAACACATGAACGGTTTGCTAAAAGAACAAATACGAAAACTTACACCCACACACACACACTGCGGGGATGGGATAGGGTGTTAGCTCAGGCCACACAGTTACTGAATCAGAGGGTGGTGGGAGGTGCTACTCCAATTCAACGCATGTTAGGACAGGGACAGGACTGGACACTTCCTCCTTTGATAGTGACAGCCAGGAAAACATTGACCACAACGACTGACACAACACAAATTCCCGTCAGGGCACATGAAGGAAAGGAGTTTGGGGATCCCCCATGGGTGGTGGGAGGAGACAAGGAGTTGCCCCATGTGGATATTTGATTCCCACTGGTATTTTGAAGGTTGAGGGAAACAATCATTTGTACTTTAAACCAACAGGTTCTCTAGCTGAATGGTGTGATTGGGTGGAGGAAGCCAAGAAAAATGATCTAGGAGAATACTGTGTAGAAATTGTTCCCTTGAAGTGGGGTAGATTGGTTAAGGAAGAAAAAGTAGGTGATTTGATATTGGTTCCGAAGGAATTGAAGGTGAAAGTGCAGGTGCAAACCATGGAGACAGGTACCAAAGTGTGGATCGCTCCAAGTGTAGCTGACAAGAGAGGTCAACCGAAAGTAGGGGAAGTGATAGCGAAAGGACAGGGAAATACATATTTTGTGTTGTATGAAGGTACTGATTCTCCTGTTTATCTTCCTTCTTACAGATTGATCCCAATCTTGTACTGAAGAGGACGGCCCTGATGATGGCGGTGCTGACGCTGATGGTCCTTAAAGGCACCAGAGGAGATGAGCTCCATGACAAACTGAAGGATTCATGGGATAATCGGTTCCTCCGGATGCAAGGATCTATTGCTGGGAGAAGCCATGGTAACCAATTGTTGGCTCTGTTCCCATTCACCTATGAACATTAAACTCAGCCTCAGATGCCACCCTTCAGAAGGATGTTTGTATGGAGGACGCATACAGATGAACTTTCATGATAGAGACTGGCAATTTAACACCTTGTTTAATGATGGCATTAATAATGCACAGGAAAATGATACTGTACGAAGTAATTGTAGTAGCATTGTAATATATTGCTGTGTACGTATTATTTTTGTATGTATTACTAAATGTACTCGGAATACTGTGCCAGCTCTCCCCTTAAGAACTGTTACACTAAAATGAGCCAAGGGTGGAGTGTAACCGGAGTTAAATTTATGTCTCATTTTAGTGTAAGATCATATACTATATAATATAGATATATGGTATATGTGTATATATTAATTCATATTAGTGGGTTTGCTGTGTATACTTTCAATGGTTCTCTCTCAGCAGTGTGGGAGACAGGTGACCTAAGTGACCCCTGGACTGAGAATATTTAGGTTAAGGTCTGTCTACAGCCATCTGGGAATGTTTCAGCTGCTGGGGCTTAACATAAATATTCTCCTATTTCTCGAGAAACAATAATTGGCTTAGATATCAGTTACTCAGGGAGTAATTATGTTATGTCAATGTAGACTCTTTATATTTTCCCAGATGTTGTACATAAATATTCTCCAGATACTGAGAATGGGTATGTGGAGTATATTTATGTAATGTAAACCAACCTTGATAGGTACCAGATGTGGACATTGTCACCATTAGTTATTCACACGCTCGTCACCCCCCTCCCTCTTCCACAAGGGAGGGGGGTGGAGTGACGCTAAGATCCCATAAAGGTCTCATTCAGACCACTTCATTTAGCCTCAGCTGGGACAATCACACCGGTTTGTGTCCAGCAGATTGCCGATTCGCCACTATCCTCACCTAGGCTGCATTTGAAGCGGACGTGGCTCCCTAGGTTCATCATCATTTCCATATTTACACGAAGCTAAGTATAATAAACTTTATTACTTTATTTTTAATCAATTATTGTTTGTGTCTGGGTCTTTAGTATACTGTATTCATAACCAAGAAAGAGCTCATTTGCATACACTCGGTGGCATGGTTCGGAGGTGAGTGGCAGTAACAGTACCCACTGACAATGGTGGGTGTAAGAAGTAGCACTTGGCATCAGATGTGTGGCATCAGGCAGGTGGCAGCATCAGAATAGTGGCAGGTAACTGGAAGAAACCAGTCTCTTTTGTCAAGGTTTAGGTGAGGCAGCATGAATGATCTAATCTGATGCATCAGGCATTTGTGGGTGGAAATCCTGGCTGATCCATGCTGATTCATCTTCACAAAGGTCAGTTTCTCCACATTTTTGGTGGACAGGCCTTAGGGTAACTATGGCCCACACCACACTAAACACCCGCTCTGATGCTACACTACTGTCCGGGCAGGACAGCTTTTCCAGGGCAAACTTGCCAGTTGTGGCCACAAATCCAGTTTGACTGCCTAGTAGTCCAGCGGATCTTCAATGTGGGGTGGCAGGGTACTGTCTAAGTATGCCACCACCTGCTGGTTCAGGTCCTGCTCCAGGTCTAGCTGATGCTGCTGGCGAGTAGTTTCTTCATTATGTGGGTGAAGAAAGCTGCTCATCAGTGACCCTAGGCTCAGGTTGCTGCTGATGAAGCTCATACTGCTCCTGCCACCCCCTCCCCCCAGCAGCCATGGCAGTGAAACGTGAGCGCAGGGGGCTCCCCCAGTCAAAGCTGTGAGAGGATGGACGATGACGCAGATAGGCCAACTGACTACATAGGATGTCTCTATAGTAGTTCAGTTTGTCCTCCCTCTCGGAGGGTGTAAAAAAGGCCCCCATTTTGGACCAGTAGCAAAGGTCTAACAAGGTGGAGAGCCAGAAGTCATCCCTCTGTCGAATGGTAACAATTCGGCTGTCACTACGCAAGCAAGTGAGCATGCATCGGGTCATTTGCACAAGTGACTCGGAGGGACTCCCTGCCTCCATCTCCACTTCATATTGCCATGGTGTGTCTGGGTCCCCTGCCTCGTCTTCCTCATTGGCCCGTAGCTCCTCTGGCTGCTCCTGCTCCTCCTCTCCTGTCACCTGCGTAGAAAAACCACTCATTTCGCTACACATTGCTTGTCCTCCAATGTCCTCCTCCTCCAGTTCAGCCCCCACAGGGCTCATGGGGCCTTGAGATGTAGTTGCCACATCTCCTGTCCCCTGACCATCCAGATTTTCCAGCATCTTTTCTAGGATATGAATGAGTGGAATTACGTTGTTCATCCCGTAGTCCTGGAGACTGACAAATAAAGCGGCCTCCTCAAAGGGCACAAGCAAATGACAGGTGTCACGCATGAGCTGCCACGGCTGACATCAAAGTTACACAGCGGAGTATCTCTGTCCGCTTGGATTGGGAAGAAATCATTTATGGCCTTTCTCTGTTCATACAGTCCATCCAACATACAGAGGGTGGAATTCCATATCAGCCTATAATGGGGGTAGCCGTTCTGCTGCTATAGCTCAAGGAGGGTGTGCTTGGCAGTGCACAAGTGGATGAAGTGCATGTAAAGTTTCCTGGCCATTTTTTGTATGTCTTGCAGATGGGTAGAAGACATCAGGAACCGCTTGACAACCAGATTGAACACGCATGCCCACATGGCACAGCCCTCCTTGATGCAGCGATGACGGTCAACATGGTTCTGATTTTGAGTTGTCAAGGGGAAAGCCAGGATTTGATTTCTTGATGAAATGAGCAGTTCCTCCCCTGTGTGACTCTGTTCACCCAGGCAAACTAGGTTCAGTACAGTGTGACACCGTCGTGCCTTGCACATGTGGTATGCTGGAGGAGCACTGTGAATTGTCCCTGCAGTGGAGGCTGAGGACACAGTGGAAGATGAGGTGGCAGAGGTGAACATTGTCGCAGGACCAATGGCCTGAGTACGTGGCAATGGCAGTGGCGTCACCTGACCAAGTTGCTGGTGTTGCTGGGCAGGAACCACATTTACCCAGTGGGCCGTAAAGGACACATACTGTCCCTGACCCTAGTTACAGATCCACACATTGGCCCTACCGTGCACTTTGGCAGACACCGACAGGCTCAAGGACTGTCCCACCTTCTGTTCTACATATTTGTGCAGGGTTGGTACTGCCTGTTTTGCAAAGAAATTTCGACTTAGAACTCTCCACCTCGGCTTGACACAAGCCATCAGTTCTATGAAAGGTGCAAAGTCCACCACTTGGAAAGGGAGGGACTGCAGCACCAGCAACCTGACCAGGAGCACATTCAGCTTCTGTGCCATTGAATGACTACGCGCATACTGCTGTGTCTTGGCAATCACTTCACTGATCGATTGCTGATGGAATGACTGACAAGGATAAGAAGGAGCAGAAGGACCAGCAGATGATGGGAAGGACAGACAGCTCCCTTCGGCTGAGGTGGTGGAGCCTTGACTGCGTGAAATTGGGTGAATGCCACTGGGTGATGAATCGGTTGCTGCGGCAGGCTGGACCAACACATCGGAGCAACAGTTCTCAACGGCCACTTTATAGTGATGCTGCATGTGTTGATGCAGGGTCATGGTGCCACCATTGGCACCCTGGCCACGCTTTACCTTCTGCCCACAAATTCGGCATTTTCCCTCTAGGCTTACCTAGAGGGAAATAATGTTATTTACGTGGGACTGGATGGTGGAGAGGCTGAGGAATTATAATTTCTGAGGACAGTAAATGGAGGAATAAAACTATAGGGACATTGCAGGGGGCATTATAAATACTGGGAGCGCTTCAGGGTGAGCATTATAACAGTAGAGGGCATTATAAATACTTGGGGCAATGTGGGGGCATTCTAAATCCAGGGGACATTAGGAGTTCTTATTACTACTGAGGGCTCTATAGGAGGGACTTATAGATCCGCCTTATTTCTACTAGGAGCACTATGGGGGGCCTTTTACTACTGGGGGCTCTGTAAGGGCATTATTAATATTGGAGGGCTCGTCTACTAATGGGGGCATTCTTGGGGAGCACTGTTGGGGACACTGTAAGGGGCAGTATTACTAATGAGGGCATTCTACAAGGGAATTACTATTGGTGGGACTATGAGGAGCACTTTTACTATGGGGAAGATTATCTGTGTGGCACTCTTTTTTCTTCAGGATAGTATTTGGGGGTACAGAAAAGTGAGGAAGCTAAGATGTCTGTGTGTCACACTCTGCAGAGACAAGGCGATCTGAGAGAAGTCCGGACCGAATGGAGAAGATGATGACAGCGAAGATCTACATCAGAGGAGATGTCACTTGAGAGACCCTGGATACGAGAGGTATGTGCTGCTGTATAGCAAGTATAGCAAAATGTTTTCAGTGCTAGTGTTTGCAGGGGGGGTTGGAGGGCGGTTGGTCGACTACAGTATTGGGCCATATGCATTGGGGCTTGGGCCCCGGATGTTTTAAAACCCTAGCAACGCCCCTGCTCTGGATCACCTTTCAGGATAACAGGCTGAACTGGATGGACAAATGTCTTTTTTTGGCCTTATAAACTATGTTACTATGTTACTATGTGTCTTCTGGGGGTTATCAGTAAAGTAGTGTGACAACTTCTCAGACATGGCTGATATATGAACCTCCTTATCTAATAATATCTCATTTAGTCCCCACACTCATTCCCTCTCAGGCAAGCCCAGAAAGGAGAGAGGCAGACATAGGTGCATGATGTGATAATGTTATGGCCCCAATATCTACCTTCTTAACCATATGAATGAGACTGTTCGGGGGAAGTACATACTGTAGTCTAGCCTCTGGTATGAAGAGTGGGCTATAGAACTAAAGGGGCTATGAAACTACTGGTTGTAGTAGTATTGAGGGAATTTGGGGATATGACCATAATGCAGATGCGTCTCCTGAAGGAAGCATATATCTGCTTTTGCTTTTTTAAGTAGAGTGATCTGTGACCTCTTCTGAGGAGGGTTCAGTCCTTTCACTTTTAAGGATGTTAAAGTAATATCAGCCATTGTAATAAAATGGCAGCATAGGCACTAGACTTGCTCTCTGAATATACATGTCATACAGCGTAAATAATAGAGGAGAGCACGGGCAAATGAACAAGGGAACAACTTAATGAACTAAGTACAAAAAGCAGAGCAAGGGCAAATTTATAGTACAAAAGTATAAGTATTGAGAAATCTCGGTAAAAGGTTTTTAACAGTAGAAATTAATTTCTGAAGTTATTACACAAAGTCTCACGAGACTTTGCGAAGTAATAACTTCGGCTCATAGGAGCCAATACATTCTAATACTGTATGGAGTGCTCACTAACGAAGTTTTATGCGAATCGGCTTCAGATGTTTCATCCGAATTTGATTCGCTCATTCCTAATACTCACAATAGTAGAACACTGAGAAGTTTCCATTCCTTCCACTAGCTCAGATATGACTGCCAAAAGAAGGGAGAAAGTTCTCTAACCCCAGATTAAATAGCTCTACCATCAGACCTCAGGTTAAAGGGCGACATCCGCCATGCACCTTTCGTTTCTTGACTTCCAGGACACTTATGTCACTTCCTGCTCTAGAGACGTCTCAAGGGGCTAGATTAAAGGGGTTGTCCGAGTTATATTTTTGTTCTTTATATGTTTCTAACTTGTCAGGTATAACAACTTTCCCATATACTTTGTGTTTCTAGAGCTGCTGGTTTCTCAGAGTTGACTGAGGGTCACATGACCTGTGATGTCACCTTATCTCTCTGCTCTGTGATGTTTCGTTCACAAGCCTCAGAGTTCAGATAACAGTCTGTACACGAGACATCACTGGCCACGTCCCCTTTATTTGCCGGGCTGCTATCTGCTCTATCCCTGGTTTCCTTCAGATAAAACATTAAAGGGGTTGTCCGAGTTATATTTTTGTTCTTTATATGTTTCTAACTTGTCAGGTATAACAACTTTCCCATATACTTTGTGTTTCTAGAGCTGCTGGTTTCTCAGAGTTGACTGAGGGTCACATGACCTGTGATGTCACCTTATCTCTCTGCTCTGTGATGTTTCGTTCACAAGCCTCAGAGTTTTGTTACGCCGAGATGAATAAGTGAAGGCGTGAAGGACTGCTGGGCTAGGGAGTAGAGGAAGGGGTTAATGGAGGCCTGCAGACGTGCCATGGTCCGCCCCTGCGCTGTGGGGGGGAATCGTGGGGTAGTGAGGGGAGTGTAGAATAGGGAGTGCTGAAGCAGCAGTCATAACACCCCCAGATGCCTATTGGCTGATGGAATGGTATGGGCCTGGGTTTTGAAATAGCGGAGTTTAGGGAGGGACGGCCTCTTTCTCCTGCACCTTGCTGAGAGCTTCCTGCCCTCCCTCCCTTGTTGGCTCGTTTTCCTGTTAATACGGTGTTCTGTTTTCAGATGGTGTTCCTTTCAAGTCACAGCAGAGGTCGGTGAGGAGTTGCTAAGGGGAGTCGAAGGCTGACTTGCCACACGGAGAGGTCGTGGGCATAACGCTTCGACGCTCCAGACAAAGGTGATGGAAAATAAAAGAAAAGAGTTTAATGGTTAAATTAATAAAGCTGTGACCGACCCTCACCCAACCACTGGTCTCAGTGTTTTTTGTTGCACGGATGTAGAAAAGTTTTAGGTCAGGGAGGTGGTACCGGTCCCAGCAGTCCAGATAACAGTCTGTACACGAGACGTCACTGGCCACGCCCCTTTCTTTGCCGAGCTGCTATCTGCTCTATCCCTGGTTTCCTTCAGATAAAACATTAACCCCTTCAGCCAGAACACACTGAGGGCTCAAGGCTTTACAACAAGCAGTAGCTGCAGCAGTGAGAGGAGACAAATGCTGGGCACAAGAGCTGTAGAGGAATTGTATTGTACAAGAACAGGTAGGGAGAAATTCCTGTATGTATTAGCAGTGTCATTGTACAGCTGGGACTTGTAGTCCTACACATACAACATGCTGCTGAGTATTCCAGCAGGCAGACATGTCACTCAGCACTTGTATTCATTCCCTTTGCAGAGAGGGGGGGAGAAGGGGGAGGGGCTGAGATTGTTGTTATTGCATGTAAACAAAGACCAGAAGAGAACCAGGGAAATGAGGAAATATGGATTTTTTTGCCTAAAACTTGCTTAACTTAATTATATATTGCTGCCCATCAGATTTACAGTGCTATATATTTTTTGTCATAACTCGGACAACCCCTTTAACTCCCTGAATGTCCAGCCCCACACATGGACCTCCAGCTCCCGCACCCAGAGCTAGGATGCGGCTGAACAGCTTTTATGGCCGCTGTAATCACCACGCCGAGGACCAGGAACAAAGTCACTCCACATGTAATCTGGGCAAATACCGAACAATGTTCCTGCTGCCCATACAGGGAACATCTTCACATCAATGCTATGAGAAAGACTTCCCCTGGTCAGGAGGGACAGGAAGACACTGAGGAGGAGTCAATGGGAGTCAAATTTATATGTATTCCTGTCCCCACTGGTTGGAAGAAAGTCTCTCTCATAGTAACGCTGTCTTGGAGGACATAAAAGAAAATATGTAATAGTGCTACATTGATGGTGATATGTTTTTCTGGCAGGGTCCAAGGGAACAATGTGAACATTTTATTGGTTCATTAAATCAAAATAGACTAAACATTTTCCTTACCCACAAAATTTTGAATACTGATGTGGACTTTTTGGATCTACAAATCCGCTTGGAGGGATCGCGGTATAGTAACATCCTTGTTCTGGAAGGAAACAGCCATGAACAGTTTACTCCATTCCAAGAGCTTTCATCCATTCCATCTTAGGAAAGGAACACTGAGAGGTCAGTTTCTAAGACTTCATTGTAATTGTACCTATACTGCTGATTTCAAGGAGGCTTCTAGGGATTTAATTTCAAAATTTCATAACAGGGGTTACCCAAGAAAGATTATTTTACAGGCAGATGTTACAGCAAAGGAATCAAATCATTCTGATTTACTTACGCCCAGATTGAGGGCTTAGGATAGTAAGGTATGTCCCATTACTCATTATAATAACCAATGGACTGAACTGTACAAGATTTTGGAGACCAACTGGTATTTATTATTATTGGATACCAAACTGACCCCATATATTGATCCTAAGCCTCGCATATTCATGCGGCAATTGTAATGTTTGCACTTTTACCAATCCTGGAGATTTGAAGACGATTGCCCTTAAGGATTATGTTAATTGTCAATCTAGAAATGTTGTGTATGTTCTGATGCGTCCCTGCAGGAAGATTTATGTGGGGCAAACAAAGCAGGAACTTTGCAAAAGGGCATATCAACATCTCTTGAATATTGGACTGGCATCTCGGGAGAAGACAAAGAAAGAGAAAGTATTGAATTCACTGGCTGCTCATTTTTTGGAATTTCATGGAGGTAGGTGCAATGGCCTGAGGTTTGCTCTTTTGGATCTAATTCGTGGAAATATTAGGGGAGTACCTGTGGTTCAACAACATCTGAAATCTGAATTCAGGTGGATTTCCAACCTGGGTTTCCTTACACTGCAATGATTGAATGAATAACTCACTTTCACTGGATATTGCACATGATCTTTAGGCACTAGGAGTGGCTACTCTATTTTACTATTTTACTGTATGGTTTTGCATGTTATATTGATTTTGTTGTGTTTTTTTTTTTTTTTTAGTTTTCAGTTTGAAATTTTCACCTTTGAATTGCACGATCCACATTTTGGTTCCGGACATCTTTTAGGTTTTTTGGATTGCTGAGCCTACTTAATATTGATTTTTATGGCAACATGGACCATTTTGGCATTTTCTTTCTATATCTTTTGCACATTGTCTTTTATGGTATTATTAATGGATGTCAAACTGGATTGGACAAATATCTGATGAATTTGACAATATTTCTTTATACTTACTTTATTTTGAACATTTGTTCTTTGCTTTTGCTCGTTTTCGGTGTCCTTTTTTTTTTGGACAGCCTGCGCATGCTCTTATTCCTTATTATGTTTACTGTTATACTTCTTGGGCCCTTATTATACTTTGGGATATTGAATGGACTTATGAATTTTTTACTGCTTGGATTATTATTTTCCTTTTTTTTTAACCTCCCTTTAAATATGGGATGACTATATTTACATCAGAGTTTCATATTTATTATTGTGTATACTTCAAATTACACAATATACACAAACTTCAAATAAATCATACTTAAAATAAATCATGTTTTTAATTGAATAATAATTCACATATTTTTGTTATATATTTTTGTAATAATCATTAGAGATGAGCGAATCGAAGTTGAGAAAGTGAAATTCAATCCAAATTTCAAGAAAAATTCAATTTGCACCGAAGTTGAATTTCCTCACACATGGTAACTAGAGATGAGTAGAGATGAGCGAGTAGTGAAATATTCGAAAGTTCGAAATTCGATTCGAATAGACCGCGAAATTCGACTATTCGACCGAATATCGAATCCCATTAAAGTCTATGGGGAAAAAATGCTCGCCACTTGGAAATCTCAATTCGACCACTTGGAGGTCACCAAGTCCACCCTGGAACCTCAGAAAAGGATGCCAACACTGCTGGAATGCAACTGGGACAGCAGGGGAAGCATGTCTGGGTGCATATAACGCGCCCAAGTCGCACTATTACGCCACTATCACAGCCTCTCAACAATACACTCCAAACACAATATAACCTCTCTGTAAAGTGAGACCATACAAGGAAACCTTCTTTCCTCAACATTGCCATGGACCCCAAGCCAAACTAGACAAAAAAGAAGATAAAATTCTGCACCCCTTAAAATCACGTTGCCTATGACAACCACAGATGGCATAGGCAAGGGGGAAAGCAAATAGACCCCACCCCTAATTGTCATTGTGTGTGTGTGTGTGAGATGTGGTCAGACATGTCTTCTTTAAAATGTAAAAACTACTCAAACACATGCAGAAGCCTTAAAATGCCCAAATTGTTGGCGCTTGAGATGTCAGTGACCCGACCTGGCCCAGTGTCATGTCTAGCAGGTAAAGCAGTGGGGATGTTGAGGGATGCGTAGGACCGCAAAAGGCAGGAAGAGGCCGTGGGCTGGCCAGAGGCTCATGGAAAATTTTGTGGAGGCCCAAGAGGTGAGACGTCTTAAAAATTGTGTGGAGGCTAAAGAGGTGAGACCTCTTAAACATTTTGTAGAGCCCCAAGAGGTGAGACCTCTTAAAAATTATGTGGAGGCCCAAGAGGTGAGACCTCTTAAAAATTATGTGGAGGCCCAAGAGGTGAGACCGCTTAAACATTTTGTGGAGGCCCAAGAGGTGAGACCTGTTAAACATTTTGTGGAGGCCCAAGAGGTGAGACGTATTAAAAATTATGTGGAGGCCCAAGAGGAGAGACGTGTTAAAAATTATGTGGAGGCCCAAGAGGTGAGACCTCTTAAAAATTATGTGGAGGCCCAAGAGGTGACACCTCTTAAACATTTTGTGTAGGCCCAAGAGGTGAGACCTCTTAAAAATTATGTGGAGGCCCAAGAGGTGAGACCTCTTAAAAATTATGTGGAGGCCCAAGAGGAGAGACGTGTTAAAAATTATGTGGAGGCCCAAGAGGTGAGACCTGTTAAAAATTATGTGGAGGCCCAAGAGGTGAGACCTGTTAAACCTTTTGTGGAGGCCCAAGAGGTGAGACCTGTTAAAAAGTTATGTGGAGGCCCAAGAGGTGAGCAATAAATATATACATTTTTCTTATTTACGGAGCAATTCTACGGCGGTTAAGGAGGAGGAGGAGGTGGTGGAGGAGGAAATGGCACTTCATACAGATGGCACTTCACTTTTGGCTGCTTTCCACTGTTAACCTCTTAAACCTTTTGTGGAGGCCCAAGAGGTGAGACCTGTTAAAAATTATGTGGAGGCCCAAGAGGTGAGCCATAAATATATACATTTTTCTTATTTACGGAGCAATTCTACGGCGGTTAAGGAGGAGGAGGTGGAGGAGGAAATGGCACTTCATACAGATGGCACTTCACTTTTGGCTGCTTTCCACTGTTAACCTCTTAAACCTTTTGTGGAGGCCCAAGAGGTGAGACCTGTTAAAAATTATGTGGAGGCCCAATAGGTGAGACCTCTTAAACATTTTGTGCAGGCCCAAGAGGTGAGACGTGTTAAAAATTATGTGGAGGCCCAAGAGGTGAGACCTCTTAAAGATTTTGTGGAGGCCCAAGAGGTGAGACCTGTTAAAAATTATGTGGAGGCCCAAGAGGTGAGACGGGTTAAAAATTATGTGGAGGCCCAAGAGGTGAGACCTCTTAAAGATTTTGCGGAGGCCCAAGAGGTGAGACCTCTTAAACATTTTGTGGAGGCCCAAGAGGTGAGACCCGTTAAAAATTATGTGGAGGCCCAATAGGTGAGACCTCTTAAACATTTTGTGCAGGCCCAAGAGGTGAGACGTGTTAAAAATTATGTGGAGGCCCAAGAGGTGAGACCTGTTAAACATTTTGTGGAGGCCCAAGAGGTGAGACCTGTTAAACATTTTGTGGAGACCCAAGAGGTGAGACCCGTTAAAAATTATGTGGAGGCCCAATAGGTGAGACCTCTTAAAAATTATGTGGAGGCCCAAGAGGTGAGACCTCTTAAACATTTTGTGGAGGCCCAAGAGGTGAGACCTGTTAAAAATTATGTGGAGGCCCAAGAGGTGAGCCATAAATATAAACATTTTTCTTATTTACGGAGCAATTCTACGGCGGTTAAGGAGGAGGAGGAGGAGGAGGTGGAGGAGGAAATGGCACTTCATACAGATGGCACTTCACTTTTGGCTGCTTTCCACTGTTAACCTCTTAAACCTTTTGTGGAGGCCCAAAAGGTGAGACCTGTTAAAAATTATGTGGAGGCCCAAGAGATGAGACCTGTTAAACATTTTGTAGAGGCCCAAGAGGTGAGACCTGTTAAACATTTTGTGGAGGCCCAAGAGGTGAGACCTGTTAAACATTTTGTGGAGGCCCAAGAGGTGAGACCTCTTAAACATTTTGTGGAGGCCCAAGAGGTGAGACCTGTTAAACATTTTGTGGAGACCCAAGAGGTGAGACCCGTTAAAAATTATGTGGAGGCCCAATAGGTGAGACCTGTTAAACATTTTGTGGAGGCCCAAGAGGTGAGACCTGTTAAACATTTTGTGGAGGCCCAAGAGGTGAGACCTGTTAAACATTTTGTGGAGGCCCAAGAGGTAAGACCTGTTAAACATTTTGTGGAGGCCCAAGAGGTGAGACCTGTTAAACATTTTGTGGAGACCCAAGAGGTGAGACCCGTTAAAAATTATGTGGAGGCCCAATAGGTGAGACCTCTTAAACATTTTGTGCAGGCCCAAGAGGTGAGACGTGTTAAAAATTATGTGGAGGCCCAAGAGGTGAGACCTGTTAAACATTTTGTGGAGGCCCAAGAGGTGAGACCTGTTAAACATTTTGTGGAGACCCAAGAGGTGAGACCCGTTAAAAATTATGTGGAGGCCCAA
Source organism: Rhinella marina (assembly GCA_900303285.1). Taxonomy (NCBI): domain Eukaryota; kingdom Metazoa; phylum Chordata; class Amphibia; order Anura; family Bufonidae; genus Rhinella; species Rhinella marina. The sequence continues at coordinate 27,679 of ONZH01004958.1, forward strand.
GAGGTGAGACCTGTTAAACATTTTGTGGAGGCCCAAGAGGTGAGACCTGTTAAACATTTTGTGGAGGCCCAAGAGGTGAGACCTGTTAAACATTTTGTGGAGGCCCAAGAGGTGAGACCTGTTAAACATTTTGTGGAGACCCAAGAGGTGAGACCCGTTAAAAATTATGTGGAGGCCCAATAGGTGAGACCTCTTAAACATTTTGTGCAGGCCCAAGAGGTGAGACATGTTAAAAATTATGTGGAGGCCCAAGAGGTGAGACCTGTTAAACATTTTGTGGAGGCCCAAGAGGTGAGACCTGTTAAACATTTTGTGGAGACCCAAGAGGTGAGACCCGTTAAAAATTATGTGGAGGCCCAATAGGTGAGACCTCTTAAAAATTATGTGGAGGCCCAAGAGGTGAGACCTCTTAAACATTTTGTGGAGGCCCAAGAGGTGAGACCTGTTAAAAATTATGTGGAGGCCCAAGAGGTGAGACCTGTTAAAAATTATGTTGAGGCCCAAGAGGTGAGACCGGTTAAAAATTATGAGGAGGCCCAAGAGGTGAGACCTCTTAAACATTTTGTGGAGGCCCAAGAGGTGAGCCATAAACATATAAATTTTTCTTATTTACGGAGCAATTCTACGGCGGTTAAGGAGGAGGAGGAGGAGGAGGTGGAGGAGGAAATGGCACTTCATACAGATGGCACTTCACTTTTGGCTGCTTTCCACGGTTGGAGAAGCAAAGTCCGGGTCAATCCACTTGCTGTTCATTTTGATTAGCGTCAGCCTGTCGGCACTGTCGGTTGACAGGCGGCTGCGCTTATCGGTTATAATGCCCCCGGCTGCGCTGAACACCCTTTCTGATAGCACGCTGGCGGCAGGGCAGGCAAGCACCTCCAAGGCGTACAGGGACAGTTCCAGCCACGTGTCCAACTTGGAGACCCAGTAAGTGTAGGACGCCGAGGGATCGGGGAGGACAGGGGTACGGTCTGCCAGGTACTCCCGCAACATCCGCCGATACTTGTCCCTCCTGCTGATAGCGGGCCCCGCAGTGATGGAAGTTGCACGAGGGGGTGCCATGAACGTGTCCCACACCTTGGAGAGTGTTCCCCTGGTGGCTGTGGGCCTGATGGATGTTGTGGGACTCTGGGAGACCCTCTCCTCTCTGCCGCCAGCGATGGTGGGTGGGAAAATCTCCATCATGTTCTGCACGAGTTCCCTCTGGTATTCCAGCAATCGATTTGTCCTCTCCTCTACCGGAATAAAAGAGGAGACGTTATCTTTATACCGGGGGTCCAGGAGTGCGAAGACCCAGTACAGTTTGTCCTCCACTATCCGGACAACACGTGTGTCCCGGGAAAAGCAGCCCAGCATGAAGTCAGCCATGTGTGCCAGACTCTGAATAGGCATGACCTCACTGCCCCCACCAGAAGGATCACTTGCCATTTCCTCCTCTTCCTCTTCCGCCTCCTCTCCGCCCCATCCGCGCTGAACCAATGGGACGCACACAGCCTGACTGCTACCCTCGCCGCCAGCATCCTCCTCCTCTTCCACAGCCACCTCCACGTCGTCCTCCTCCTCATCCTCCTCCTCCTGCAACTGCCACCGTGAAGCAGACAAAAGTGTGGTCTGACTGTGTAGCTCCGTTGCGTCTCCTCCAACCCCCGTCTCCTCTGCGTGCAATGCGTTCTCCCTTATTGCGATGAGGGATTCTTTAAGGACGCCTAGGAGCGGGATGGTTACGCTCACTATAGCGTCCTCGCTGCTGACCTTCTTGGTGGACTCCTCAAAGATACGCAGTACATCGCATATGTCTGCCATCCATGGCCACTCGTGGTTGGCAAACTGAGGGAGCTGAGTTGGAGGCACGCGTGGATTCATAATCTGGTACTCCATCAATGCTCTCTGCTGCTCACACACCCTGGCCAACATGGAATAGGTGGAATTCCAGCGAGTCGGCAGGTCGCACAACAGCCGATGTTCAGGCAAATGGAGGCGTTGCTGGAGTTTTTTTAAGCTAGCAGCAGCTACAGTTGACTTCCGAAAGTGAGCGCACAAGCGCCGCACTTTCACCAGTAGCTCTGCCAGGTTGGGGTAAGTCTTCAGAAATTTTTGGACTACCAGATTAAAAACGTGGGCCAGGCATGGTACGTGATTGAGTTCGGCAAGCTCCAGAGCCGCCACCAGGTTACGGCCGTTATCGCACACGACCATGCCTGGTCCTAGCTGCAGCGGCGACAGCCACATCTCCGTCTGCTGCAATATGGCGTCCCTCACCTCTGGGGCGCTGTGCTTCCTGTCGCCCAAGCTGATGAGCTTTAGCACCGCCTGCTGACGTCTCCCCGCGCCAGTGCTGCAACGCTTCCAGCTAGCGGCTGAGGGAGATGTTAAGGCACAGGAGGAGGAGGAGGAGGAGGAGGAGGAGGAGGGGGGTTTATCAGAACCCATGCTGGCAATCTTGGGCGGGGGTGGTAGGTAGGCCGTCTCTGTTTGCGACCCCGTCCCCGCTTCCACTACATTCACCCAGTGTGCCGTCAAAGAGATGTAGCGTCCCTGGCCGCAAGCGCTTGTCCACGAGTCGGTGGTCAAGTGGACCTTTGCGCTGACTGCGTACCTCAGGGCCCGCCTGATGTTACGCGACACGTGCTGGTGCAGGGCGGGGACGGCACTCCGGGAAAAGTAGTGGCGGCTGGGGACGGAATAGCGAGGTGCGGCAGCCGCCATCAGGTCGCGGAAGGCCTGCGTCTCCACAAGCCTAAACGGCAACATCTCCAGGGCCAGCAGTTTGGAGATGTGGCAGTTTAAGGCTTGGGCTTGGGGGTGACTCGAGGCGTACTTCCGCCTGCGGTCGAACGCCTGCGAGATGGACAGTTGTTGGGACGAGGAGTGTGAGGGTGCAGGCGAAGAGGCGGGGGAAGGGGAGGCTGAAGGAGAAGGCCCCAAAGTAGCCGAGGCAGAGGCAGATGTGGAGGTGTCCTGGCTGGAGGTCTGGACCGCAGTGGCAGCACACAACAAAGGGGAAGAGGCAGTGGCAGCAGGACCGGGCGCAGTTTGTATTGCGTTTGCTCTCTCCCACTCAGCCCAGTGCTTGACTTCCAAGTGACGCCGCATGCCTGAGGTGGTCAGATTGCTCTTCTCAGAGCCCCTACTCAGTTTTGAGTGGCAGAGTGTGCAAACCGCGCTCAGTTTGTCATCCGCACAAACATTAAAAAATCTCCACACCACAGAAGTACGAGGCCTCGATGGGGGAGCTTCACGCGACTGCCCGCTGCCGGGAACAGCTTCGGCCGTGCTGGCTGTGGCCTCACTACTCTGTCTGGACTGTCCTCTGCCTCTGGACATCCCTCTGCCTGTGGACATCCCTCTGCCTGTGGACATCCCTCTGCCTGTGGACATCCCTCTGCCTCTGGACATCCCTCTGCCTCTTGCTGCCTTTTTCGGTGCTGCGCAGACCACCACCTCTCCACTGCTTTCCCCGCTGGACATCACCCCTGGCCAAGTGGGGTCGGTCATTTCGTCATCCACCACCTCCTCTTCCTCACTCTGCTCCTCCTCCTGCCCACTGGACATTCCAACAGCCTCCCTTGATGGCAACTGCGTCTCATCATCATCATCGCTCATGATAACAGATGCTGGCTCAGGGTCCACATCAGCAGGAGATGGCGAAAACTCAAGTGTTTGGGCATCACTACAAACAAATTCCTCTGCTAGCTCCTGGGATTCTTCCGGCACATCTGAAAAAGGACCCGAAAAGAGCTCCTGGGAGGGGTCAATGGTGGGATGACTCTGTTGGCCAGGTGTGGAGGAAGGAGGGTCAGAGTGAGACTGTGTGGATGACTGGCTGGTGGACAACTGTGTGGAAGCGCTATCGGCTATCCATTGCACCACCTGTTCAACCTGCTCAGGCCTCAACAGCGGTGTAACCCGCCCCCTGCTTAACTGTCCCATAAAGGCAGGGATTCTGGATGAGCGGGATCCTGGCTGACCCTCACCAGCACGCATTGTATCCCCACTGGCTTCAACAAGGCCCCCAACAGCATTTCCGCGCCCCCGTCCTCGTCCACGTCCTATTCCGCTAGCCCCCCGCCGCATTTTTTTTTTTTTTACAATATTTTGCCTTCACAGCCGTGAAATTAGTTTGCAAGAGAACGCACAGTACAGTTGCCAATTGAAAGGCCTATATATTGTATATATTGTATATTTCAAGGTACACAGCCGTGTACTGAGTGATCAGACGGTGTGTATGAACAACAGTTATGAGAAATTACTTTGCAAGAGAACGCACAGTACAGTTGCCAGTTAAGGCCTATATATTGTATTTTTCAAGGTACACAGCCGTGTACTGAGTGATCAGACGGTGTGTATGAACAACAGTTATGAGAAATTACTTTGCAAGAGAACGCACAGTACAGTTGCCAGTTAAGGCCTATATATTGTATTTTTCAAGGTACACAGCCGTGTACTGAGTGATCAGACGGTGTGTATGAACAACAGTTATGAGAAATTACTTTGCAAGAGAACGCACAGTACAGTTGCCAGTTAAGGCCTATATATTGTATTTTTCAAGGTACACAGCCGTGTACTGAGTGATCAGACGGTGTGTATGAACAACAGTTATGAGAAATTACTTTGCAAGAGAACGCACAGTACAGTTGCCAGTTAAGGCCTATATATTGTATTTTTCAAGGTACACAGCCGTGTACTGAGTGATCAGACGGTGTGTATGAACAACAGTTATGAGAAATTACTTTGCAAGAGAACGCACAGTACAGTTGCCAGTTAAGGCCTATATATTGTATTTTTCAAGGTACACAGCCGTGTACTGAGTGATCAGACGGTGTGTATGAACAACAGTTATGAGAAATTACTTTGCAAGAGAACGCACAGTACAGTTGCCAGTTAAGGCCTATATATTGTATTTTTCAAGGTACACAGCCGTGTACTGAGTGATCAGACGGTGTGTATGAACAACAGTTATGAGAAATTACTTTGCAAGAGAACGCACAGTACAGTTGCCAGTTAAGGCCTATATATTGTATTTTTCAAGGTACACAGCCGTGTACTGAGTGATCAGACGGTGTGTATGAACAACAGTTATGAGAAATTACTTTGCAAGAGAACGCACAGTACAGTTGCCAGTTAAGGCCTATATATTGTATTTTTCAAGGTACACAGCCGTGTACTGAGTGATCAGACGGTGTGTATGAACAACAGTTATGAGAAATTACTTTGCAAGAGAACGCACAGTACAGTTGCCAGTTAAGGCCTATATATTGTATTTTTCAAGGTACACAGCCGTGTACTGAGTGATCAGACGGTGTGTATGAACAACAGTTATGAGAAATTACTTTGCAAGAGAACGCACAGTACAGTTGCCAGTTAAGGCCTATATATTGTATTTTTCAAGGTACACAGCCGTGTACTGAGTGATCAGACGGTGTGTATGAACAACAGTTATGAGAAATTACTTTGCAAGAGAACGCACAGTACAGTTGCCAGTTAAGGCCTATATATTGTATTTTTCAAGGTACACAGCCGTGTACTGAGTGATCAGACGGTGTGTATGAACAACAGTTATGAGAAATTACTTTGCAAGAGAACGCACAGTACAGTTGCCAGTTAAGGCCTATATATTGTATTTTTCAAGGTACACAGCCGTGTACTGAGTGATCAGACGGTGTGTATGAACAACAGTTATGAGAAATTACTTTGCAAGAGAACGCACAGTACAGTTGCCAGTTAAGGCCTATATATTGTATTTTTCAAGGTACACAGCCGTGTACTGAGTGATCAGACGGTGTGTATGAACAACAGTTATGAGAAATTACTTTGCAAGAGAACGCACAGTACAGTTGCCAGTTAAGGCCTATATATTGTATTTTTCAAGGTACACAGCCGTGTACTGAGTGATCAGACGGTGTGTATGAACAACAGTTATGAGAAATTACTTTGCAAGAGAACGCACAGTACAGTTGCCAGTTAAGGCCTATATATTGTATTTTTCAAGGTACACAGCCGTGTACTAAGTGATCAGACGGTGTGTATGAACAACAGTTATGAGAAATTACTTTGCAAGAGAACGCACAGTACAGTTGCCAGTTAAGGCCTATATATTGTATTTTTCAAGGTACACAGCCGTGTACTGAGTGATCAGACGGTGTGTATGAACAACAGTTATGAGAAATTACTTTGCAAGAGAACGCACAGTACAGTTGCCAGTTAAGGCCTATATATTGTATTTTTCAAGGTACACAGCCGTGTACTGAGTGATCAGACGGTGTGTATGAACAACAGTTATGAGAAATTACTTTGCAAGAGAACGCACAGTACAGTTGCCAGTTAAGGCCTATATATTGTATTTTTCAAGGTACACAGCCAAGTACTGAGTGATCAGACGGTGTGTATGAACACCAGTTATGAGAAATTACTTTGCAAGAGAACGCACAGTACAGTTGCCAGTTATAAGGCCTATATATTGTATTTTTCAAGGTACACAGCAGTAGTGCCAAATATGGTTTGGTATGTAGCAGAGCACCTAATACACCACTAATGCCTCTCTCTGTCCCTACTCCAGCAGCTATCCCTGAATACAGCAGCCGTTCTCTGTAAAGTGTATCTTGTAGTAAAGCTATCACTGTACTGCACTATAGTAGCCCTGATAAGGGCTTTTAATCACGCTCCTGCCTGTCCAACAGCTAAAACCTGTCTCTCCCTTCTCCAGCCTCTGTCCCTGACTAAGTTCACGCAGCATATGCGTACGAGCAGGAAGAGCTGAGTTTTTAATATTCGAGGTCACATGGTTTTTCCAGCCAATCCATGTAGACGCTGTTTTCGCGCTGCCAGCGTGCTCAGCGTGCCTGTCATACCCCCCTGCATGGTGATTGGTGGAAAAAGAGCGCCAGGGAAGGTGGGAGGGGAAACGAATTCTAGGTGCGCCATTGCCGTTATACTCGAATTAAATCGAGTACGCCGAATATCGTAGTATTCGATCGAATACCAGCTCGATCGAACACTACTCGCTCATCTCTAGAGATGAGCATTCCGTTATGCATTCCGTCATTGAATCGTGTTATGGTCCTTGGTAACTCAATCCATAACACAATTCACCTTTTACCACTAAACGAAACATGAACGAATTTCAAAATATGAAATAAGCTTATCTCTAGTGGTAACAAATCAAATTTTTTCCTAAAATGGCTGCTGCAGGCGTTAGGACATGGAGTAAAGGAATTCTGGGAACGAGGCATCAGCCACAATGCCATGCATGCATCCAGCCAGCTCCTGTGATGTCACAGCCCTATAAATATATAAAGGTAGTTGAGATCTGCACTCCCCTTAGTTGGGTGCTCATAGATGAAGGCGTCAAATTTGTAGAGAAATCTATAGCACGCCATTGCGGCGTCCATCTCCAGAGCCACACTGCTGCTAACACGACCAAAGATCCCTTGAAAAAGGTCGTTCTCCGACTGAAACGTTGGGAACAATACTGGTCTGTAAGATGTATTATGCTTTATTCTCTGGAGCACCTTGAAATGAGAAATTGTCACTTTAAAATATATGAATTAAATTAATTGCAAATCGAATGGTGTGCCATAGACAGCCCTATAAATAGCCTCAGCCATCTTGGATTCAGCCATTTTCCAGTGTACTTAGTGCAGGGAGAGACGTGACAGGCGCTAGGGACAGTATTAGGAAAGACATTATTGTGCTGAAAAAAAGATTTGCAAGTTCAGGGAAAGATCATTCAAGGTGTAGGGAAAGGATAGGGAGGCATTATCTACACTATAAAAGGAGAACAGGATACAATAGTGGAGTGTACAGCCTGGGTAATAGGAGCGATTCTATTACACCTTGCTGCACTAATTGCTGTTATACTGCTGCTTTTAGGATTGCACTATATGATAGCTCAGTAATTCCAGCAAACCTTGCTTGTTATTGGAGTGCAAATGCTGTGTCATACAGCCATTTATGTGGTGTATTAACAGGCAGTATACAAACGTCTTATTAGCCTTTTTGCGGCGAACACGCATTGTTTCATAGACATTTTTGTGGTGTATTAATATGAAAACAAAGTGCGTGCTATTAGCCATTTTGCAGTGAACGTACATTGTTTCATAGACATTTGGGTGGCAGCAGGAGTCACATCAACAGGCCTGAGCACCCAGTGTCATCTAGCGGTTGTGTCTTGACCAGCAACCCAGTGGTGCTTAAAAGGTTGACTTGGTCTTCTACTATGTAGCAAGTGACATCAGACACACCCAGTCAAGAGTCGGTGGGTTCCTCTGACACAATGCTTAGTTGTGGAGCCCCAGTTATGGGTCTTCAACACAGTGAAAGCCAAATATTCCTCAAAGCAAGGAAAAACAAGCAAAGGGGTGTCCCCATTACAGAGATCACCAAATCCACCATATTAAGTGGCCCCTATGTCAAGATCCCGCTCTTTTACAAGCTTTAAGGATGTGACGGGGAAGACCTAAGCCAATTATCCATCCACAGACAGCTGTTTCTGGGTTTTGTTCCTCATCAGCGTGGAGTAGGATTCCGGCTAACCGGGAGCAATGCCTTGGAGACTACTCAAACAAACAAAATAATAGCTGATCTCAAGGAGACCAGCTCCAAGGCAGTAATCTCCAAGGTATGAGTCAGCAGGTGAGTCAGCAGGGTGGCAGTAGTGGGAGGTTGGGAGCCAAATGTGCCTGAGGTAGACCACCTGCCTTGCAGGAGCCTACCTGCCCGGAAAGTAGCAGTGCAGGGGTTCAAGGAGGCAGAGGTAGAAGGAAGTCAGCGCGGAGTGTTTTGTCACGTCTTTGGAGGAGGCAAACATTGCTATTTGATGAATCTGTGGGCAGAAGCGTGATCAGGGTGCCAATGTTGGCACCACAGCCCTGCGTCAACATATGTGGAATCACCATAAAATGGCCTGGGAGACCCGTGGTGGTAATGTAGTGGTCCAGCCTGTCGCAGCAATGGCTGCATCACCCAGAGGCCAGTACCTCTTTTCCGCAAGTCAAGGCTCCACAACCTCAGCTGAAGGGAGTTGTCTGTCCTTCCCATCATCTACTGGTCCTGATGCTCCTGCTCCTCGTCCTCCTACTACGATTGCCAAGAGACAACAGTATGCGTGCACTTATCCAATGGCGCAGAAGCTAAATGTGCTCCTGGCCAAGTTGCTGGTGCTGCAGTACCTCCCTTTCCTTGTGGTGGACCCTGCACCTTTCATATAATTGATGGCTTGTGCCGAGCCAAGGTGGAGAGCCCAAAATATCATTACGTCTCCAAAAAGGCAAAACCAGCCCTGCACACACATGTTAAACAGAAGGTGGGCTAGTCCTCGAGTCTGTCGGTGACTGGCAAAGTTCACAGCAGCGCCGACGTGTGGAGCTGTAACTATGGTCAAGGACAATATATGTCCTTTATGGCACACTGGGTAAATGTGGTTTTTGACCATCCCTGCCCAACAGAGTCACAAAGGGGAGGAACTGCTCCGTGTCCTCCATCAAGAAATCGAATCCTGGCTGTCTCCTCGCCTACTGAAAAGCAACTGGCTTGTGTCAAGCCAAGGTGGAGAGTTCCAAGTTGTCATTTCTTTGTGAAAAAAGACAGTACCACCCCTGCACACCTATGTTGAACAGAAAGTAGGACAGTCCTTGAGCCTGTCAGTGTTTGCCAAAGTGCACAGCAGCACCAACGTGTGGAGCTATAACAAAGGTCAAGGACAATATATGTCCCTTATGTCCAATTGGGTAAATGTGGTTCCTGCCCAGCCACACCAGAAACTTGGGCAGATGACACCGCTGCCATCTCTACATTCTCATGCCATTGGTCCTGCGACAATGTCCACCTTTGCTACCTCATCCTCCACCGTGTTCTCAGCCTCCACTACAGGGACAATTCACAGTATTCCTCCAGCATACCACATGTGCAGGGCACAACGGTGTCATGCTGTTCTTCACCTAGTCTGGGTGAACGGAGTCACACAGGGGAGGAACTGCTCCGAGTCCTTCATCAAGAAATCGAATCCTGGCTTTCTCCTTGACAACTCAAAATCAGAACCATGGTAACTGACAACGGGAAGAACATGGTGTCGGCGCTGAATCAAGAAGGTCTGAGCCATGCACCCCGCATGGCGCATGTGTTCAATCTGATTGTAAAAAGGTTCCTGAAGTCTTCCACCCATCTGCAAAACATCCTGAGGAAACTGTGCATGCACTTCAGCCACTCGTACACTGCAAAACATACCCTCCTTGTGCTGCACAGGCAGAATGGTGTTCCCAAACATCTGCTGATATGAAACCTTTCCATCCATTTGAACTCCACCCTCCATATGTTGGACCGACTATATGAACAAAAAAAGGCCATAAACGATTTTGTGATGATACAAGTGGACAGAGGTACACTCCTGTGTAACTTTGATGTTTGTCAGTGGCAGCTCATGCATGACACCTGCCGTTTGCTTGGCCCCTTTGAGGAGGCCTCTTTATCAGTTGCCTTGACTACAGGATGAATGACGTCATTCCACTGCTTCATGACCTGGAACAGATGCTGTAAAATCTTACTAGCCAGGGGACAAGAGACATGGTGACTACATTTCATGGCCACATGAACCCTGTGGGGGCTGAACTAGAGAAGGAGGAGGACATTCGATCACAAGCAATACGTAGAGAAATGGGTGGTTTTTCCACACAGGTGACAGGAGCACAAGGAGCATGAGCAGCAGGAGTAGCTACAGGGTAATGAGGAAGACGAGGCAGAGGACCCAGACACACTATGTCATACTGCAGTATGCAGTGGAGATAGAGGCAGGGATTCCCTCCAAGACACTTGCGCAAATGGCCTGATGCATGCTTAGTTGCTTGCGTACTGACTGCCGAATTTGGGACTACTGGCTCGCCACCGTGTTAGACCCTCTCTATCAGTCTAAAATGGGGGTCTTTTTTCTAGCTGCTGAGAGGGAGGACAAACGTAACTATTGAGACATCCTATGTAGTCAGTTGTGCCATCGCCCATCCTCATACAGGTCTGACCGGGGGAACCCTCTGCGCTCATGTTCCACTGCCATGGATGCTGGAGGTGGGGCAGGAGCAGTACCAGCTCCATCAGCAGCAACTTATGTCTAGAGTCGCTGATGAGTAGTTTTCTTCACCTGCCTACTGAAGAAACTACAGACCAGCAGCAGGTAAACATGGGGCAGAACCTGAACCAGCAGATTGTGGCATACTTGGACTGCACTGTGCCACTCCACATGGAAGATCCCCGGCAGCCAAACTGGATTTGTGGCCAAAATTGGCCGAGTTTGCCCTGGACAAGCTTTCCTGCCAGGCCAGCAGTGTGGCATCAAAGCGGTTGTTTAGTGCAGCATGGGGCATAGTTACCCCAAGGAGCACTTGCCTGTCCACCCAAAAATTTGGAGAAACTTACCTTTGTGAAGATGAATCAGGCGTGGATCAGCCAGGATTTCCACATACCAGTGTCTGATGCATCAGACTAGATCATCCATGGTGCCACACCTACACTTTGTCAAAAGAGACCTGTTTCTTCTGGCTACCTGTATCAGCTACTGTTCTGATGCCACACACATGTTGCCAGGTGCTCCTACTGCCAGCCACCATCTTCAGCTGGTACTGGTATTGCTCTCCACCTCCTCACTCTGCCACTGGGTCACTCTGTGGTCTCCTCATGCTGCTGCCAACTCACCACTGTCACTGGGCCACTCTGTGGTTTCCTCATGCTGCTGCCTCCTCACCACTATGTCACTGGGCCACTCTGTGGTCTCCACATGCTGCTTCCACCTCACCACTATGTCACTGTGATACTTTGTGGTCTCCTCATGCTGCTGCCACCTCAACATGATGATAAAGTGCATTCCATTAGGCTGGGAAAAGGAAAGTTTGACCAGTCTGACAAAGAGAGAGAGAGAAGCTAGCCTCCATAATAGAACCTTTGGGAACTACTTGAATTGTAAAGACTGCATTTCATGTGATTAATGCTTGTGTGGATCACCTGCTGACTGGCTTCAGTAAATTAATGTGGATTTGTTATACCAACACCGGTCTCATCATTACACTACACTACATTTGCAATGCCAGGTGCTAGTGTCATGAGAACTGGGACCTTGCCTTGCACCGTAAAACAGCAACATCAAGGGCATCTCAAATACCAGACATAATCAGACAGGAGAACTCCAGATCCAGAGTGTGCCCTGAAGGGTAGATCCAGTGCGCCCTGCCCTTCCCGTCACTGCATGCTGGGAGCTTCAGGAAACTGTGCGTATGACTATTGCACCCATCCGGCCACCCAAACTCACTTGTGCCCTTGTGGCCTGGAAGACATAGTGCAGCTACCACAAGAAGCCCAGTGAGCACTGAATTATACCAGCAATACCCTCCTTTATCGCAGAATTTGTGTACTAATGAGTGCACAATGGAAGCACTCATTAGTAGAGATGAGCGAATTTCTCAAAAATTCGATTCGGATGGTTTGCCGAATTTCCCAAAAAGATTCTATTCGATTCAAATTTATTCACGTTAAACAGCTATATCCCGGCTGCTGAGAGCCTGTATATTGGTGTAGAACACTGCATTGCAGAAACATGCATAGGAAGTCCGCTGTGGTAGTGAAACAGTGAGTCAGTATGACATGCAGATAACAGATGTCACTTTTAGAATCACTTCACACGTCACTTATTTGGGCAGTTACAGGGCCAAAATTGACCAAATAAATTGTGTGAATTAGCCTTACAGGTCAATGTTAGCGCCAAGTATAAAGGACCATGTGGAGGCCCAAGATTCTACTGTAAAGTGAAATAGCACACTCCTTTTACACTGTTGTCAGCTGATTCCACATAGATTTCTACAGAACCTGTTCTGTGACAGACTGAGACAAGTAGTGTCCACCTGACAAAGTGCAGAGGGTGTCAGTAGTAAGTTTGTGTTGATGTCACTGTTTAGTTTGCCCTTATTCCCATCCATTATAAAAAAAAAACCAAAAAACGGATCCTGTCTTTTCACACAGTCAGTATTTGCTCAGTAATCCATCAGTATTGCTAAGGCAAAAAAAAAAAACAAAAAACAAAACAGGAATGGATCCAAAACTGATGACACGTGAATGGAAAGTTAGTGTGTCTTCTGTGTTCTGTACCCACTCCTGCTTTTGACTTCCAAATTATGAGCATATCCTCCTACAAAATAGGGATGTGTGATACAAGCTGTACGGATGCTCCAAAGACAGGATCCATTGTGTTTCTTATTTTCACCGTCCTGACAGATCAGAGGGGGTTAAAATAAATGGTGATCTCAACAAGGCCAAACAGGGGCAATAGTGGCCCCGTCATAGAGTGGGGAGGGTGGCAATAGCATTAGAATTCAACACAGTGGCCCAATCACAGAATGGTGAAGGTGGCAACAGCATGAGAAGTCAACATAATGGCCCAGTCACACAGTGGTAAAGGTGGCAACTGTATTAGGAGTCAACACAGTAGCCCAGTAAGAGAGTGGGGAAGTGGCAATAGCATGAGGATTCAACACAGTGGCCCAGTAACAGAGTGGGGAAGTGGCAATAGCATGATGATTCAACACAGTGGCTCAGTGATAGAGTGGTGAGGGTGGGTACAGCTTGAGAAGTGAAACAGTGGCCCAGTCACACAGTGGTAAAGGTGGAAACTGTATTAGGAGTCAACACAGTAGCCCAGTAAGAGAGTGGGGAAGTGGCAATAGCATGAGGAGTCAACACAGTGGCTCAGTGACAGAGAGGTGAGAGTGTGGCTACAGCATGAGAAGTCAAATAGTGGCCAAGTCACAGAGTGGGGAGGGTAGCAACAGCATGAGGAGTCAACACAGTGGCCCAGTCACAGAGTGGTGAGGGTGGGGGGAAAAAGCAGTGGCAGTGACAGCACAAGATGGTGGTTGGCAGTAGGAGCATATTGAAGCAGGTTTACCCAAAGAAACGGGTCTCTTTTGAAAAGCTTGGGTGTGGCACCCACAATGATCCAGTCTAATGAATCAGGTACTGGTGTGCGGAAATCCTGGATGATCCATGCCTGATTCATCGTAACAAAGGTCAGACTCTCCACATTTTGTGTGGAAAAACGAGTTCTCCTTGGGGTAACATTGTCCCCTGCTGTACTAAACACAGAGGGCTCCCCCCAGTCAGACCTTCGTGAGGATGGGTGATGGAGAAACATAGGCAGCAGCCAACTGACTACATAGGATGTCTCGATAGTAATTCAGTTTATCCTCCCTCTCAGCGGGTGTAAAAAAGGCTCCCATTTTTTGACCGATAACAAGGGTCTAACATGGTCGAGAGCCAGTAGTCATTCCTCTGCCAAATTGTGACAATTCTGTATAGCTTGCTTGTGCTTGAATGTCCTACTCCTGCTCCTTTAGTTCAGCCCCCACAGACACCATGTCTCCTGTCCCCTGGCTAGCCAGATTTAGCAGCATCTCTTCCAGGACATGAAACAATGGAATGACATTGTTCATCCCGTAGTCCAGGCAAATGACAAATATAGTGGCCTCCTCAAAGGGCCTGAGGAAATGGCAGGTGTCACACATGAGCCGCCACTGGCTAATTTCAAAGTTACACAGGGGAGTGCTCCTGTCCGCCTGCATCATCAAGAAATCGTTTGTGGCCTTCTTCTTCTCATTGAGTCGGTCCAAAATGTGGAGGATGGAGTTCCAACTGGTGGAAATGTCACATATGATGCAATGTTGTTCTGCCTTTGCAGCTCAAGAAGGTGTGCTTTGCACTGTAAGAGTGACTGAAGTGCATGCACTTCCAGGCCATTTTCAGGATGTCTTTCAGATGGGTGGAAGACTTCAGCAACCGCTTTACAACCAGATTAAACATGTGCATCATGCAGGGCACATGGCTTAGCCCTTCGACACAATATTCTTCCCATTGTCAGTGACCATGGTTCCAATTTTCAGTAGATGAGGAGACAGCCAGGATTCGAGTTCTTGATGGAGGACGCAGAGCAGTTCCTCCCCTTTGTGACTCTGTTGGGCTGGGCAGGGCAAGAACCACATTTACTCAGTGTCCCATAAAGGACATATATTGTCTTTGACCGTAGTTACAGCACCACACGTCGGTGCTGCCGTGAACTTTGCCAGTCAACGAAAGGCTCAAGGACTAGCCCACCTTCTTTTTAACATACATGTGCAGGGCTGGTTCTGCCTTTTTGGAGAGGTAATGATTAGTGTTGAGAGAACATGTTCGGCTGAATACACTATTCGGCTGAACATGGCGGTGCTCGGGACCACACAGTATTCGGCCGAATACCGCATGGGTTCGAGCGCCATGCTCGAGTCATCTCCCGGCACGCTGATTAGCCAATTAGCGTGCGGGAAGGTACTGGCATTCACTGTAATGCCAGTAGCCATTGATTGGCTGGCCGGGAATGCGTCATCGGGTGCTATTAAGCACCCGGTGACATGTGACCGGCGCATACCGAGCCAGTGACAGCTGCTGCAAGCAGGGGCAGACAGTGTAGGGAGAGAAGCATGCTAGGCAGGGATAGAAATCACTCAAAAAAGACCCAAAAGCCCTTTTAAGGGCTATTATATTTGGCACAAAGCAATATTTTATTATTTTTGGGGTGTTTAAAGGTGGTGAAAATAGCACTAGGTGGCCTGCCATTAATGCCACATGTGCTGCTGCTGTAGGATACTCTCTGTATACTATATACCTGACATAATTTCTGCTGTGAAGCCCGCAGTACTTCTTTTGTGTCTTGCTGTATAACATTTGCGCAATGAGGGACTTGTGTAGGGATAGAATTTCTATAGGCAGGGTTAGTATCATTGTTCAAAAGACACAAAAGTCCATTGCTAAATCCTTCTGCATTTTTTATTTTTTTTTTGGTGGCAAAAAAAACCCCAAGTGTGCCCTGTCAGTAACACTAGGTGCACAGCGTATTAGAACCGTTCAAAAGTCTATATAGCTGAAATCCGTTGTTACATTTAATACCGTTAATTTAGGCCGCAGTTCCTCATTTGTGTCTGCAGTAATTTGCCCAAGAAGGGAATTAAACTATAGGGATAGGATTTGGGTAGGTAGAAAGATTGTTTCTGCTCCAAAAAGACCAAAGTCCATTGTGAAATACGTCTGCTTTTTTTTTTTGGGTGGCAAAAAAAAACCCAAGTGTGCCCTGTCAGTAACGCTAGGTGCACAGCGTATTACAACCATTGAAAAGTCTATGTAGCTGACATCCATTGTTACATTTAATACCGTTAATTTAGGCCGCAGCTCCTCATTTACAGCTGCTCGTTTGCACATTCAGAATATTGGACATTTGTTTAAATTTTTCTGATCATACAGTTAATAAAAATCTGCACTACTGTAATTGTGACCAAGTTGCATATATACTATACAATATGCTCAAGGCGAGCACTAAGGGACGGGGAAGTGGGTGTGCTGCTGATGGTGAACGCAGAGGCCATGGCTCTGGGTGCGGTGAAACTGTGCCTGCTGGCAAAGCCCAAGAAGCAAAGTCGTCCAAAACTCCTAGCTTCATGTCACAGTTTGCAGGGCGGCACAAGACACAACTCTTGTCGCCACACCAGTGCGAGCAGGTAGTCGGTTGGATTTCAACTGATAATGCTTCCAGTCGGTTCAGCACCACCCCCTCTTCCACAAAGTCCAGTCTCAGTAGCCAAGGGTCTGGGCAACCGCATCCTCACCCTGATCCTCCTTCCTCCCACCATGCAAAGTCTGGGCAAAGAACTAATCCCACATTGGGATATTCTGAGGAGCTTTTTTCATCATCGTTCCTTGGCTCGGGCCTCTCGCCAAGGCTGCTTGAAGTGGGACATGAGGAGATTGTGCCCTGATTCCCAACCTATTGAGCAAACACATTCTGAAGAAGATGACGGTGGGGACCAGCAACTAGCGTCTCACGAGGTGCATAATGATGATGAGACACAGATGCCAATAAGTCGATGGCAATTAGTGTCTCAAGAGGTTGTGGATGAGGATGAGACGCAGTTAAGTCAGGTTCCTGTTAGTCGCTCTCGTCAGTCAACCTACAAACAGGCATGGTTGTATCTGATAACGGCCACAACTTGGTAGCGGCTTTGGAGCAGGCCAACCTCCCACACATACCATGCCTGGCCCATGTATTCAACTTAGTGGTTCAGCGGTTTCTGAAAACTTACCCCAATTTGCCTCAGCTACTGGTGAAGGTGCGTCGCCTGTGTGCCCATTTCCGCAAGTCACCGACAGCTTCAGCTGGCC
Source organism: Rhinella marina (assembly GCA_900303285.1). Classification (NCBI taxonomy): domain Eukaryota; kingdom Metazoa; phylum Chordata; class Amphibia; order Anura; family Bufonidae; genus Rhinella; species Rhinella marina. The sequence goes on from ONZH01004958.1 coordinate 44,890, forward strand.
TGGCAACGCTGCAGCAGTGCTCGCGGTTGCTGGCTCACCGACTGCTGGGCGACCTGAGCACACGATGGAATTCCACCTTCCACATGTTGAGCAGGCTTTGTGAGCAGCAGAGAGCAGTAGTAGAATACCAGCTGCAACACGGTCGGCGTCTTTCTAGTCAGCTTCTGCTCTTCACAAGCGACGAGTGGGCATTGATGTCTGACCTCTGTGAGGTGTTACACAACTTTGATGAATCTACACAGATGGTGAGCGGTGATAATGCAATTATCAGCGTAACCATCCCACTTCTTTGTCTTCTAAAAAGCTCGCTGCTCACAATAAATACGGATGCTCTGCATATGGAAGAGGTGGAAATGGGGGAAGACCCTACACAGGGTGATAGCCAGACCTCCCTCGATTCGTTTTCTCAGCGCCAAATGGAGGAGGAGGAGTAGGAGATGGTTGCCACCGATACACAGGGTAGGCATACCACGTTTACACCATCTCTTCGGCGTGGATGGGCTGAAGAGGAGGAAGAGGACAAGGAGGATATTGAGAGTCATGCTCCTGGTGGGGAGAGCAAAGCCTTGTCTGTTGGGACTCTGGCACACATGGCTGACTTCATGCTATGCTGCCTTTCCCGTGACCCTCGCTGTCACGATAGGAACACGGGGGTGAAGTGCACCCTGACTAAACCCCACCTCTGTCCCTGCCTATTTGCCTCACCCAAGCCTAAAGGTCCAAGGGGAGCAACTGGACGGCAAACCCTACTCAGCTACGTGAGGGTGCAGGGAAGGGAGAACAACAAACGGACACGGAAACAAACAGACACAATAGTCGAATAGTCAGGCAAACAAAGGTCAAACCAGGAGTGTACGTCAGGATCCGAGGATGAGGCAAAAGCAAGGTCGAGGTCTCAAGCAATAGGTCAGGTAATACAGCAGGTCATAAGAAGAAATACGCACAGCAATGCAAGGAAGGAACTTCAATAACAGGCAACTTGCTATGCAGTTGCCATCTTTAAATAGCCCGCCCTGGATCATGTGATGTGGCCAGCATCACATGACCTGAGGCGGAGCATTGCTGCCAAAACAATATGCAAAGTAGCCATGTGGTGTGATCAGCACCACACGGCTAAAAACCCAAAATAAAATTAACTGATGAAGTGCTGGCTGACCAGACCAGCACTTCAATTCCCTACTGCTCGTCTCTAGGGGGCGGAGAGGTCCGGCGGCACTGCACGGAGGGAGCGCGTCACCGGCCTCCCGTTACACTCACGTTATTCACATATTAGACAACATGGATTACTGGTTGTTCACCCTTCTCGACCCCCGCTACAAAGAGAACTTCCCATCTCTCATTCTTATGGTGGAGATGACAAGTAAAATGTTGCAATACCAGAAGGCCCTTGTCGAAAAATTGCTCCACAAATTTCCATCTGACAACGCTGGCGGCAGAGTAGTTCCTTGGCCACCGGAGGAGGGGAGACGGGGGGAACACACAGCAGTTCCAACAATGGCAGGGCGACACTCTCCAAGGCCTGTGACAGTTTTGTGACACCCCGCCAGCACCCTCACCCTGATGAGCGGCCTAGTGTGACAAATAGGGAAAAGTTTTGGAAGATGGTAAAGGAGTACGTAGCTGACCGTGTCAACGTCCTCAGCGATCCCTCTGTGCAGTATAATTATTGGGTGTCTAAGCTGGACACGTGGCACAAACTGGCGCTCTACGCCTTGGAGGTGCTGGTCTGCCCTGCCGCCAGCGTTTTGTCTGAGCGGGTATTTAGTGCCGCTGGGGGCATAATTACTGATAAGCGCATCTGCCTGTCAACTTATAATGCTGACAGGTTGACTCTTATCAAAATGAACAAGGCCTGGATTGCCCCGACTTCTCTACTCCACAAGAGGAAAGTGGCTTAACATCTGGCTTTTAGGGAGTATTGAATACACTGTATTATCATGTACCCCCTTCCTCTTCTCGTCCTCTTCCTCCATCATATGAAACCGCTTATTACGCTCACCAGTTGGACCTGCACCATAATTTTTTTGCCTGTCAGCTCACCAGCAGGCCCTCAACCATAATGTTTTACATGCTCAGCTCTGCTACATGTCACACATAATGTTTCAGATTGCTCGGCAGCAGCGTGTCAACTTTAAATTTTGGACAGTTTTATGAGCAGCAGCGTGTCAACCTTAAAATTAGGACAGTTTGATAGGCAGCATGTCATGCTTAATTTTTAAATTTTTTTTACCGTCAACTCGGCAGCAGCATGTCACCCTTTAATTTGGGACAGTTTGCTGGGCAGCAGCGTGTCAACCTTAACTTTGGGACAGTTTGATGGGCAGCAGCGTGTAAACCTTAAATTTGGCACAGTTTGATGGGCAGCAGCGTGTCAACCTTAAATTTGGGAAAGTTTGATGAGCAGCAGTGTGTCACCTGTAAATTTTGTGGACGTTCTGCTCGGCAGAAGCATGTCAACCTTAAATTTGGGACAGTTTGATGAGCAGTAGCGTGTCACCCTTAAATTTTTTGGACGTTTAGCTCGGCAGCAGCGTGTCAAACTTAAATTTGGGACAGTTTAAAGGGCAGAAGAATGTAAACCTTAAATTTGGGACAGTTTGAAGAGCAGAAGCGTGTCAACAGTAAATTTTTAGAACGTTCTGCTCGGCAGCAACGTGTCAAGTTTAAATTTTTGACAGTTTGATGGGCAGCCGCGTGTCAACCTTAAATTTGGGACAGTTTGATTGGGCAGCGTGTCACCCTTAAATTTTTTTTACCGTCAGCTCGACAGAAGCTTGTCAACCTTAAATTTGGGACAGGTTGATGGGCAGTAACGTGTCAACCTTAAATTTGGGACAGTTTTATGGGCAGCAGCGTGTCAACCTTAAATTTGGGACAGTTCGATGGGCAGCGTGTCACCCTTAAATTTTTTTTACCCCCAGCTCGGCAGCAGCATGTCAACCTTGAATTTGGGACAGTTTGCTCAGCAGCAGCGTGTCAACTTTACATTGGGGACAGTTTGATGGGCAGCAGCATGTCAACCTTAAATTTGGGACAATTTGATGGGCAGCGTGTCACCCTTAATTTTTTTTTACCTTCAGGTCTGCAGCAGCGTGTCAACCTTAAATTTGGGACAGTTTGATTGGCAGCAGCGTGTCAACCTTAAATTTGGGACAGTTTGATCGGCAGCAACGTCTCAACCTTAAATTTGGGACAGTTTAATGAGCAGCAGCTTGTCACCCGAAAATTTTTTGGACGTTCTGCTCGGCAGCATCGTGTCAACCTTAAATTTAGGAAAGTTTGATGAGCAGCAGAGTATCACCCGTAAATCTTTTGGACGTTCTGCTCGGCAGCAGGGTGTCAACCTTAAATTTGGGACAGTTTGTTGGGCAGAAGTGTGTCAACCTTAAATTTGGGACAGTTTGATGAGCAGCAGCGTGTCACCCGTAAATATTTTGAAAGTTCTGCTCGGCAGCAGCGTGTCAAATTTAAATTTGGGACAGTTTGATGGGCAGCAGCGTGTCAACCTTAAATTTGGGACAGTTTGATAGGCAGCAGCCTGTCAACCTTAAATTTTGGACAGTTTCATTGGCAACAGCGTGTCAACCTTAAATTTGGGACAGTTTGATGTGCAGCATCGTATCTCCCTTAAATGTTTTTTACCGTCACCTCGGCAGCAGCGTGTCAACTTTAAATTTGGGACAGTTTCATGGGCAGCAGCGTGTCAACTTTAATATTGGGACAGTTTGATGGGCAACGAGTCATCCTTAATTTTTTTTTACCGCCAGCTCGGCAGCAGCGTGTCAACCTTGAATTTGGGACAGTTTGCTCGGCAGAAGCATGTCAACTTTAGATTTGGGACAGTTTGATGAGCAGCAGCGTGTCAACCTTAAATTTTTTTTACCTTCAGCTCGGCAGCATCGTGTCAACCTTAAATTTGGGACAGTTTGATGGGCAGCAGCGTGTCACCCTCAAATTTGGGACAGTTTGATGGGCAGCAGCGTGTCAACCTTAAAATTGGGACAGTTTGTTGGGCAGTAGCGTGTCAACCTTAAATTTGGGACAGTTTGATGGGCAGAAGCATGTCAACCTTAAATTTGGGACAGTTTGATCAGCAGAAGCGTTTTACTAGTAAATTTTTTGAATGTTCTGCTTGGCTGCAGCGTGTCAACTTTAAATTTAGGACAGTTGGATGGGCAGCAGCGCGTCAACCTTAAATTTGGAACAGTTTGATGGGAAGCGTGTCTCTCTTAAATGTTTTTTAACGTTAGTTCGGCAGCAGCGTGTCAACCTTAAATTTGGGACAGTTTGATGGGCAGCAGCATGTCAACCTTACATTTTAGACAGTTTGATGGGCAGCAGCGTGTGAACCATAAATTTGGGACAGTTTGATGTGCAACAGCGTGTCAACCTTAAATTTTGGACAGTTTGATGGGCAGCAGCGTGTCAATCTTAAATGTAGGACAATTTGATGAGCAGCAGAGTGTCACCCGTAAATTTTTTGAACGTTCTGCACGGCATCAGCGTGTCATCTTTAAATTTGGGACAGTTTGATAGGCAGCAGCTTGTTAACCTTAAATATGGGACAGTTTGATGGGCAGTAGCGTGTCAACCTTAAATTTGGGTACATTTTTTAAAGTTTCTGCTCGGCAGCAGCATGTCAACTTTAAATTTGGGTAAATTTTTTTTAAGTTTCTGCTTGGCAGCAGCGTGTCGACTTTAAATTTGGGACAGTTTCATCGGCAGCAGCGTGTCAACCATAAATTTGGGACAGTTTTATGGGCATCGCGTGACCCTTAAATTTGTTTTGCCGTCAGCTCGGCAGCAGCGTATCAACCTTGAATTTGGGACAGTTTGCTCTTGCAGCAGCGAGTCAACTTTAAATTTAGAACCGTTTAATGGGCAGCAGCGTTTCAACCTTAAATTTGGGACAGTTTGATAAGCAGCAGCGTGTCACCCGTAAACTTTTTGAACGTTCTGCTCATCATCAGCGTGTCAACTTTAAATTTGGGACAGTTTGATGAGCAGCAGCGTCTAACCCGTAAAATTTTTGTTTCCTTCAGCTTCGCAGCAGCGTGTCAAACTTAAATTTGGGACAGTTTGTTGGGCAGCAGCGTGTCAACCTTAAATTTGGGACAGTTTGATGAGCAGCAGCGTGTCACTAGTAAATTTTTTAGACTTTCTGCTCGGCAGAGGCGTGTCAATCTTAAATTTGGAACAGTTTAATGGGCAGCAACGTGTCAATCTTAAATTTGGGACAGTTTGATGATCAGCAGCGTGTCACCCTTAAATTTGGGACAGTTTGATAGGCAGCATCATGTCAACCTTTGATGGTCCGCAGCGTGTCCACCTTAAATTTTTTTTACCGTCAGCTTGGCAGCAGCATGTCAACCTTAAATTTGGGACAGCTGGATGGGCAGCAGCGTGTCCACCTTAATTTTGGGACAGTTTGCCGAGCAGTTTTTTGGACTTTCTGCTCGGCAGCAGCGTGTCAACCTTCAATTTGGGACAGTTTGATGGGCAGCAGCGTGTCACCCTTAAATTTGGGACAGTTTGATGAGCAACAGCGTGTCACCCTTAATTTTGGGACAGTTTGATGGGCAGCAGCGTGTCAACCTTAAATTTTGGACAGCTTGATGGGCAGCAGCGTGTCAACCTTAAATTTGGGACAGTTTGATGAACAGCAGCGTGTCAACCTTCAATTTGGGACAGTTTAATGGTCCGCAGCGTGTCAACTTTAAATTTTTTTTACCGTCAGCTCAGCAGCAGTGTGTCATCCTTAAATTTGGGACAGTTGGATGGGCAGCAGCGTGTCAACCTTAAATTTGGGACAGTTTGATGAGCAGCAGCGTGTCACCGGTAAATTTTTTGGACTTTCTGCTCGGCAGCAGCGTGTCAACCTTCAATTTGGGACAGTTTGATGGGCAGCAGCGTGTCAACCTTAAATTTGCGACAGTTTGATGATCAGCAGCATGTTACCCGTAAATTGTTTGGACTTTCTACTCGACAGCAGCGTGTCAACCTTCAATTTGGGAAAGTTTGATGGGCAGCAGCATGTCAACCTTAAATTTGGGACAGTTTGATGGGCAGCAACGTGTCAATCTTAAATTTGGGACAGTTTGATGAGCAGCAGCGTGTGACCCGTGAATTCTTTGGATGTTCTGCTCGGCAGCAGCATGTCAACTTTATATTTGGGACCGTTTAACCCCTTCGCGCCCGAAGCTTTTTTCGGTTCTGCATTTTCGTTTTGCGCTCCCTGCCTTCAAACAGCCATAACTCTTTTATTTTTCTGTTCACATAGATGTATGAGGGCTTGTTTTTTGCGGGACATGTTGTACTTTCCAACGCCACCATTTAATATTGCATACGGTGTAGTGGGAAGCGGGAAAAAAATTCCAAACCGGGTGAAATTGCAAAGAAAATGCTATTCCGCTACAGTTCTACGGGTTTCTTATTTACAGCGTTCGATGTGCATTAAAACTGATCCGTTACTTTCATTCTACTGGTCAGTACGAATCCGGCAATACCTAATATGTATAGTTTTTCCTGCGTTTTCATAGTGATAAAATAATTAGAACGTTGCCCTTTTTTTTTTTTTTTTTCCTTGTCAAATCTTGACCCCTATAACTTTTTGGTATTTATGTGTACAGAGCTGTTTGGGGGCTCATTTTTTGCGGGACGATCTGAAGTTTTTATTGATACCATTCTGGGGTGTGTATGACTTTTTGATCACTTTTTATTTAATTTTTTTTAGAAAAAAAAAGCGACAAAAAACGGCAAATCGCCATTTGGACGCTTTTTTCCGCCACACAATTCGCCGTATTGGAATTTTTTTTTTATATTTTAAAAGTACGGGCGTTTTCGGTCACGGTGATACCCATGATGTCTATATTTATTGTTATTTAGGTATTTATTTTTTACTTATACGGAAAGGGGGGTGATTTGAACTTTTACATCTTTTTTATTTTTTATATATTTTTTAACATTTTTTTTTAATTTTTTTTTACTATTAGAAAGCTCAAATATGGGCTTATAAATTGTGGCTTTTTTTTTTTCTTTATGAGCAATTCTGGGTTTTATAGACTCAGAAATCCATGAATTGCTCATTTCTTATCCTGGCCTGCCATCTAGTGGCCAGAATAAGAATTGCACTTTGAAAACTGTAATCCTCACCAGCGAGGATTACAGTTTTCATATGGTGTACAGACACCCCGATTGGCCACACGGCGTGTCTGTACACCACCCGTAAGCGAACGCTTCCGGGTTTAGACGCAACTAGATGCCGTGATCACGTGTGATCACGGCATCTAGTCACCCCGGAAGACGCCGCTGACACAGTAGGTAGCGGCAAGTCTCTGCTGTTAGAAACAGCAGAGACTTGCCGGCCATGACGCCCGCCGCACCCGCGAGCGGGCGCCATGTGCCCGCATCGCCCCAGCGCCGTACATGTACGGCGCTGGTCGCGAAGGGGTTAATAGGCAGCAGCGTGTCAACCTTCAATTTGGGAAAGTTTGATGGTCAGCAGCGTGTCAACCATAAATTGTTTTTTACCGTCAGCTCGGCATCAACATGTCAATCTTAAATTTGGGACAGTTTGATGAGCAGCAGCATGTCACCCTTAAATTTGGGACAGTTTGATGAGCAGCAGCGTGTCACCCGTAAATTTTTTGGACGTTCTGCTCGGCAGCAGCATGTCAACTTTAAATTTGGGACCGTTTAATAGGCAGCAGCATGTCAACCTTCAATTTGGGAGAGTTTGATGGGCCGCAGCGTGTCAACCTTAAATTTGGGACAGTTTGATGAGCAGCAGCGTGTCACCCGTAAATTTTTTGGACGTTCTGCTCGGCGGCAGCGTGTCAACCTTCAATTTGGGACAGTTTGATGGGCAGCAGCGTGTCAACCTTAAATTTGGGACAGCTTAATGGGCAGCAGCGTGTCAACCTTAAATTTGGGACAGTTTGATGATCAGCAGCTTGTTACCCGTAAATTGTTTGGAAGTTCTGTTCGGCAGCAGCGTGTCAACCTTAAATTTGGGACAGTTTGATGGGCAGCAGCATGTCAACCTTAGTTCTGGGACAGTTTGATGGGCAGCAGCATGTCAACCTTTAATTTGGGACAGTTTGATGAGCAGCAGCGTGTCACCAGTAAGTTTTTTGGACTTTCTACTCGGCAGCAGCGTGTCAATCTTCAATTTGGGAAAGTTTGATGGGCAGCAGCATGTCAACTTTAAATTTGGGACAGTTTGATGGGCAGCATTGTGTCAACCTTCAATTTGGGACAGTTTGATGGTCCGCAGCGTGTCAAGCTTAAATTTGGGACAGTTTGATGGGCAGCAGCGTGTCAACTAGTGATGAGCGAGCCGAAGCGGCAATATTCGGGATTCGCACGAATATTGCCCGCTTCGGCTCGGCTCGGCATCCCGAGCCAGTACGGACTCGTGATGATTCGTGCGTCACTGCCAGTTTGAAATGCCCGTTTTTTTCAGCCAATCAGCATCAAAGGGAAGCCTATGGGAACGCCTGCTGTGATGTAACATCCCCTATACCTCCCCAGCAGTGATTGGCTGGCAGTGACATGTGACCTAAATTTACATAAGGAAGGGACCTGCAGCATTAGCCTCATTGTGCTTTTGGGAAGGAGAAGAGACAGACAGAGACAGTGTTAGCTCGTGTAGTGTGTGCAGCAAGCAGTTAGGAGTTAGCAGTTAGGATAGGAAGCCTCAACAGTCTTTTTAAAGACTATTTATACTCTGAAAAACAGTATACAGTATATACTGTAAGCCTGTATTCTGTGTAGGAATAGGAAGCCACAATAGTCTTTTAAAAACCAATTGATTCTCTGAAGAAAACTATACAGTATATGCTGTAAGCCTGCATTCTGTGCAGAGCTGTGCCTGGTACACCTTGTCCAGCCACATAGATCAAACTATACATATCTAAACAGATATATTCCTGTGCATGACTGTGCAGTGACTAGTGAATACATTTCATTAGCGTGCTATATACCTCAGTGTCTATAGATACCGTATTGATCTGTGGATTCCCGTTTTATTTGCGCAAACTGCGTACATCTTTTTTTGGATAGGTCTGAAAATAATCATACCTGCATATCTATCTACATTGTCCGTTTAATTTCACTGATCCGTAATACACGGTGCAGTGACTAGTGAATACATTTCATCAGCCTGCTATATACCTCAGAGTCTATAGATTCCGTATTGATCTGTGGATTCCCGTTTTATTTGCTCAAACTGCGTACATCTTTTTTTGGATAGGTCTGAAAATAATCGTACCTGCATATCTATCTACATTGTCCGTTTAATTTCACTGATCCGTAATACACGTTGCAGTGACTAGTGAATACATTTCATCAGCCTGCTATATACCTCAGAGTCTTTAGATACCGTATTGATCTGTGGATTCCCGTTTTATTTGCGCAAACTGCGTACATCTTTTTTTGGATAGGTCTGAAAATAATCGTACCTGCATATCTATCTACATTGTCCGTTTAATTTCACTGATCCGTAATACACGGTGCATTGACTAGTGAATACATTTCATTAGCCTGCTATATACCTCAGAGTCTATAGATACCATATTGATCCTTTACAATTATAATAATATAATACTGCTACTGTGCACATGGAGAACCCCAGGGTCAGGGGGAGAGGGAGAAGAGCTGGGAGAGGTGGAAGAGGTGGTCGTGGAGGGAGAGGTAGGAATCGTGGTGGTGCAGTGGTCAGCGGTGATGACCGTGGTGTGCGTGGTGACACAGTGCCGGCTGCTATGGGTACAGTGGAAACACGTAAGGTCAGGGTGCCTGGTCAATTCCAGAAGTTGGTAGGGCAGCGTCCTACAACTCTGACAGACCCCAAACAACAACAGGAGGTGGTTCAGTGGATTGCAGAGAGCACGTCCAGCCATGTTTTGTCTGCCCCCTCATCCAGCCAGTCGACTTCTCTGAGCCAGGGTGTCTGTCCTCCAACTCGCCCTCCTTCTCCCCAGCCAGAACCCTCTAGGGGTATGTCCCATGGACAAAATTTATCCATGGAACTCTTCAGCCACCACTTCCCTGATGTGTCAGTGGACGAGCTGCTATGCCCTGATTCTCAGGACCTTTTGCTGTCTCCGGGTTATGAGAGTGGGGAGTTAGCAGTGGCGTCTGAAGAGCTGGTGGAAGATGACGACGAGACACTGTTGTCAGAGGTAGTTGTCAGGGACGTCACTGTGGAGTCTGAGGAAGACCTGGGGGATGATGAGGGGACAGATCCTACTTGGGTGGATGAGGCAACTGGAGGCAGTGGTTCAGACTGTGAGACGACATCAGCACCACAAGCTGTTGAGAGAGCCGAGGGCTGCGACGAGGGAGAAGCCAGGGCCGAGTCACTACTTCCCCAAGTGCTCCTAGAGGTCACGCTCCAGCCCGTACTATGCGCCACTCCTTAGTTTGGGAGTACTTTAAGGATGATGAGGCCGATCCTCGTTTGGCGGTGTGCAAGCTGTGCCACACGTCAATGAATGAGCAGGGGTTCAAAATGCAACAACCTGACCACTAGTAGCCTGCGCAAACATTTGGAGAGAAAAACACCCCACCAAATGGTTTGCACTTCTGTCAGCTGGTGACGTTGACACAGTTAGTCCAGCAACTGTGTCTCGTCCAAGCCAGGACGTTGCAGCCTCCAGCCCCGAAAGGACCCCTCCAGCTCCATCTCCCTCCCTCTCCTCCACTCATGTGTCCCAGTGCGGTGTTCAACTGTCTCTACCGCAGACATTTGAACGCAAGCGCAAGTACGCAGCCACCCACCCCCATGCGCAAGCTCTAAATGTGCACATCGCCAAGCTGATTAGTTTGGAAATGTTGCCGTACAGGCTTGTGGAGACAGAATCCTTCCGCAACCTTATGGAGGCGGCAGCCCCCCGTTACTCTGTCCCCAGCCGACACTATTTTGCCTGATGTGCCGTCCCCGCCCTGCACCGGCATGTGTCTGAGAACATCACCCACGCTCTCAAAAACGCGGTTTGTGGTAAAGTCCACATGACCACAGATACGTGGACGAGTACCGGTGGCCAGGGACATTACATCTCCCTCACGGCACATTGGGTCAATCTGGTGGAGGCTGGGGCAGAGACCAATCGTGGGGCTGCACATGTGCTACCCACACCACGAATTGCGGACATAGTTCCGTCTGTGTGTCTCCGGCACATTATGCCTCCACCTCCTCCTCCTCCAAAGTGGCAGTGATGCCCCAATCATCAAGTCTCAATTTCCTCGATGGCCAGCAGTTTCAGCACTGTGGTAGGGAAGCGGCAGCAGGCAGTCCTGAAACTGCTGAGCCTGGGGGGATAAGAGGCACATGGCTTGAAGAGCTCTTACAGGCATCAGGGGGCAGACCAATGTGTGGCTGGCCGCCGCTGAACCTTCAGCCAGGAATGGTGGTCTGCGATAATGGGCAGTAACCTGGTGGCGGCTCTGCATCTTGGTGGGCTGACTCACGTGCCCATGCATGGCCCACGTGCTCAACTTGGTGGTCCAGCGGTTCCTCAAGACCTACCCCCAGTTGAGTGAGTTGCTCACCAAGGTGCGGCACATATGCGCCCATTTTCGCAAGTCCACCACGATGCCGCGACCCTCCAGGACTGTGCAAGGGCGGCTACAACTCCCTGTTCACCGGCTGCCTGTGTGACGTTCCCACGCGTTGGAATTCGACGTTACACATGCTAGCCAGGGTGTACCAACAAGCGGGCAGTTGTAGCTGCCAGCTGATCCCCGAGGTGTAGTCAGGCCAGTCAGCTTCCTCATGTCTAATGCTGAG
>ONZH01004959.1:0-23306 GCA_900303285.1 Rhinella marina
TTTCCTGTTTTCTGGTTGTAGGTTGGACTTTTCCCAGTTTATAATCCACCCCAGGGATTGAAAATGGGAAATTACTGCCTGAAGATGGATCTGTAAAGATGGTTTGTTGTCTGCTATAATCAGGAGGTCGTACAGGTATGGGTGAACACCCTTGGTGAACACCCTGGGAGCAGAAGAGATTCCAAAGGGCAGGCTTTTGAACTGAAAATGACGGGTTTGATGGTTTAGCTGAGCCGCAAACCGCAGGAGGTTCCTGGACTGTGGGTGTATCGGTATGTGGAAGTAGGCGTCTCTTAGGTCTAGAGTGGCCATTACCGCGTCCTTCCTGATTAGATTTACGGCCCCCCTTATCATTTCCATCTTGAAAGCTTGATAAACTATGAACCTGTTTAGGGGTTTTAGGTTTATGATGGTTCTTAGCTTGCCATTTGGTTTTTTTATCATGAACAGTTTGGAGTAGTGACCTCTGCCGCGCTGTGATAGAGGAACCGGCTCTATTGCCCCCAACTGAAGGAGGTCTAAGATACTGAGTTCCAGGGCTGACTTTTCGGTCTGGGGGAGAATTGTTTTCACGTACTTTTCTGGGGGAGAGGATAACAACTCTATTTGGTAGCCTGATCTTATGACGCTTAGTACCCAAGGGTCTGTGGACACTTGCTCCCAGATGTGAATAAAGGAGCTGAGTCTCCCCCCAACCCGAACACCGTCATTGTTTTTGTGAGGAGGCAGAGTCCCCCCTATTGGGGTTAAATAGGAAACCTCTGGATCTACCCCCTTTAGAGTAGCTCCACCTTCCCGACTTCCCCTTGCTCCACTTATCTTCGCTTTGTGTCGTTTGTTTGCCATGAAAAAAGCAAGAGTTTTGACGGGACCTATTTTCTGGAAAGCCCCTCTTCCTGTCGCTTGCGTTTTCCAGTATTTTGTCCAGGTCTGGACCGAAGACGTACTGGCCATGGAATGGTAAGGATATTAATTTATTCTTGGACGCAGCATCTCCCGTCCACGCTTTTAGCCAAAGTACTCTTCTAATGGTGTTGGAGAGTACTGCCGTACGGGCTGACAGGCGGACGGATTCGGCAGAGGCATCTGCCAAAAAGCATGTGGCCATTTTAAGCAGGGGAAGGCTTTCCAGTATTTGGTCCCTGGGTGTTTTATTAATTAAGTGGCATTCTAACTGCTGTAGCCAGACGTTAAGGGTATGGGCCACGGAAGTCGCTGCTACCCCTGGCTTCAGGAGCGCCGCCGTAGCCTCCCAGGACCTTTTGAGCAGGCTTTCTGCCTTCCTGTCCATGGGGTCGCTAAGCTGGGCCGAGTCCTCAAAAGGGAGAACGGTGCGTTTTGCTACCTTGGCGACGGGGGCGTCTACTTTTGGAACTGTCTCCCAATCTGCACAGTCCTCCTCCAGGAAAGGATAACGCCTTTTAATACCCCTTGGAATAAAGGAGCCTTTCTCTGGTTTCTGCCATTCGGCCCTAATCAGCTTTTGTACATTGTCAGGGACCGGAAAAACTGACCTTGGCCTCTCCCCCAGGCCCCCAAAAATCTCTTCCTGTACGGATCTAGGTTTTTTGGGGATTTCCATGTGAATCGTGGCTCTGATAGCTTTTATTAACTCCTCTATGTCCTCCGGATTAAACAAAAATCTCTGGTATTCATTCTCTTCGTCCGAGTCACCAACTCTGGAAAAATCTGAATCAGACAGAACCGGAGCTGCTGAATCTGAGTCGCTATCTACAACGAGGGATTCTCTCGGATTTTGCTGGGATGGGCCCCTGGGGGAGAAGAAAGACATAGCTGACTGCACTTCCTGCTTGACCAACAACTTAATGCCTTCTAAGAAGCTGGATGATTCTCCTTTGATAACACTTGCTTTGCATTCCTTACAAAGCGGTTTGGTTCCGGCTGGAGGTAACCGCTTTGCACAGACTCCACATTTTCTAGACTTAGGTCTAGTGGAGGAGGATGACTCTTTTTCTCCCTAAAACGAGGGAGAGCAGAGTCAGCCACCATAGGGAACAGGAGGGTAACATAGTTGCCTGAGGTCAGGCTACTCACGGATCCCTGCGTAGTGGCTGGCTCCAGTCCTGAGCCGGGGGTTGCTGGGGCACTCATTGTAGCAAGGGGCCCTTCCACTGAGTGCAGCTGGTGAGGTGTCACCGTTGCTGGTGCCTGTAGGGTTGCTGCTTGCCCTGTAGTCGCCTCCACTGCGCTCCTCTCCAGGAGCTGCTGGCACACGGAGGAGGCCATGCCGCAAGCCCGCGTCCTTTAAGCGGCCCCCGCTTCCGGGTTCAGGCGCCGGGCGTGACGTCATGACGCAGGCGGACCGCCCAACGTCCGACGTCATCACCCGGCGGCCGGAGGGAATCGCGTCCTAGCGTCGCTCCGGCCGCCCATCTCCCTGTTCATAGGCCCTCCTGGGCTGCTGGTGCAGGGAAACACAGCCAGGGGCCCTCCAATCTCGGGCCCCGGGCACAGGGTGCTGAGAAGGGAAGGGAGAGCCTCGGGAGGAACCGATCCCCAGCCTGCCACGCTGCACAGGTAAGCGCAGCCCACACAAAAAAAAAGGGAAAAAAGCAAAAAGAAAGAATACTGCCAGAAAAACCCCAGAGGGTCTCCCAGCACCTCTCTGAGCTTCCTTCCTCTGACAGGACAGGAAAAAACACTGGTGGTGGAGGGAAGGGGAGGGAATTTAAACCTCTCTGTGTTTTTTCCTGTCCTATCAGAGGAGAGACAGTCTCAGGATGTGCTGTCATGGAGACGAATAAAAAATTATTCTCTAGACTGTGGCTAGTGTATCACACACCTCACAATTGTTCACTGGACTGTAGTTTATATAATTGAGGGGAAAAAATTATTCTCTAGACTGCGGCTAGTGTATCGCACACCTCACAATTGTTCACTGGACAGTAGTTTATATAATTGAGTGAAAAAAAATATTCTCTAGACTGCGGCAAGTGTTTCGCACACCTCACAATTGTTTACTGGACTGTAGTTTATATAATTGAGTGAAAAAAATTATTCTCTAGACTGTGGCTAGTGTATCACACACCTCACAATTGTTCACTGGACTGTAGTTTATATAATTGAGTGAAAAAAATTATTCTCTAGATTGTGGCTAGTGTATCAAACACCTCACAATTGTTCACTGGACTGTAGTTTATATAATTGAGTGAAAAAAAATTATTCTCTAGACTGTGGCTAGTGTATCGCACACCTCACAATTGTTCACTGGACTGTAGTTTATATAATTGAGTGAAAAAAATTATTCTCTAGACTGCGGCTAGTGTATCACACACCTCACAATTGTTCACTGGACTGTAGTTTATATAATTGAGTGAAAAAAATTATTCTCTAGACTGTGGCTAGTGTATCGCACACCTCACAATTGTTCACTGGACTGTAGTTTATATAATTGAGTGAAAAAAATTATTCTCTAGACTGCGGCTAGTGTATCACACACCTCACAATTGTTCACTGGACTGTAGTTTATATAACTGAGCGACAAAACGTATTCCCTAGACTGCACTGCAGATCCCAGCAAGCCGAGGTACAGCAGCAGCAAAAATGAGTACTGAGAGGACTTTTGGCAATTTCATTGGGGTCTGTGTGGACCATGTGCTGTCCCCTTTCTGCCACCAGTGCACAGTGTGCAGCCAAGATGGCGGTAGCTGCACTACAAGTCCCAGCCAGCAGCCGAGAGGAGGACAAAAAAAAATGTCGTTGTAGCCCTTAGAAGGAGCGTTGGGTTCTTTGTGGATGATTCCTGCCTAGCCAGATTCTAATTTCAAGCCCTAACAGTGTGCAGCCAAGATGGCGGTAGCTGCACTACAAGTCCCAGCCAGCAGCCAGGAGGAGACCAAAAAAAAAAACGTGCTTGTAGCCCTTAGAAGGGCTGTTGGGTTCTTTGTGGGTGATTCCTGCCTAACCAACAACTTAATTCAGGCCCTAACACTCTCCCTGACAGACAGCAGCTCTATCCCTAATCTCATGCAGACGGCGTATGACGCGAGCAGAGCGGGACCAGATTCTTATATTCCCAGGTCATCTGATCTGGCCAGCCAATCCCTGTAGGGATTGTAGGGGTTTCACGTGATGCTAGGAGGTACCAAAGACTCTCCTGCATGTTGATTGGCTGAAAAAAGGCGGCTAACATGCAGGAAGAGGAAGTTGCCATTTCCTCGAGGATCGCGATATGCTCGTCCGAGTAGCGAGCATATGCAAATACCCTAATTCTCGAACGAGCATGTTCGCTCATCTCTAATCTTCACCAAATTCTGCACGCAGGTACATTAGTTGTCTGGGAAGGTTTTAGACCGGGTCTCAGCTCTCTAGGACATACCGTTCCTGAGATATTCCCAAAATATGACCTGCATTAGCCAATGTTAGTCTGGGAGCCTTTCTCTTCAAATCCCAACTGCCATTCTCTCCACATACACACGGTCACATGTCCAATATCAGCCAATAGAAGCTTGCAGGTCCTTCGTCTCCACATACATACAATTTTACTGCAAGTTTCCATAACATCTGAGCCAGGGGCAGGGCATAGGAAGCTGGGTGAGAAGAAGAAAGACTTAGGAAATAGGTTTTCGCTCTGTGTAGTAACCAGGCTGGTAATGAGAGGTAATTAGCAGCCAGCTGAAGAGCCCAGGTAAATATTTCCCCAAAACACAATTCAGTGCTTCTTACATACACATGCACACAGATTTACTCCAGGTTTCCATAACAACCCAGCCATTTTTCTTCACTGCTGTAGGTTAGCTTTAGGCTAGGACTTCATGACACATAGGGCACAACTACACTGCTACATGTGTCACACGACATTGATGTTGCACTAATGTCTTGCAACAATTATTATAATGATAGTCTATGGTGTTTCACTATGGCATGAGACATGCTGCGACTGTGACGTAACAGTTTCAGTAAAATCCATCTCAATTTTTTGCGACTGTCGTGTCGCAGTCGCAGCATGGCGCATGTCGCAGTTCGACACCATAGCCTATCATTATAAAATTTGTTGCGTGACACTGGTGCGACAAAATGTTGCGCGACACATGTAGTCATGTAGCCCTAGCCTTAAAGGGGCAGGGCACTGTGGAGGTCACTGTTAAGGGGCAGGGGACATTGTTAAAGGGGCAGCTGCTGTGGAGGTCACTGTTTAGGGGGTAGGGGACACTATTAAAGGGGTGTTCACTGTGGACGTTACTGTTAAAAGAGCCGGCAGTTGTGGAGGTCACTGTTAAAGGGGTGGACACTATGGAGCTTTTTGTTAACAAGGCTGGGGCCACTTTTAAAGGGGAAGCTGCTGTGGAGGTCACTGACCTCGCAGTACCCTGCTGCCTTAAATACTGTTAAGGGAACGGGGTACTATGGCAGTCACCGTTAAAGGGACGGGTGCTGTGGAGGTCAGCCAATAGAAGCTCGCAGGTCCTTCGTCTCCACATACATACAATTTTACTGCAAGTTTCCATAACAACTGAGCCAGGGGCAGGGCATAGGAAGCTGTGTGAGAAGAAGAAAGACTTAGGAAATAGGTTTTCGCTCTGTGTAGTAACCAGGCTGGTAATGAGAGGTAATTAGCAGCCAGCTGAAGAGCTCAGGTAAATATTTCCCCAAAACACAATTCAGTGCTCACTTCTCACAGGCCTTGGTGCAGCCTGCTTCTTACACACACATGCACACAGATTTACTCCAGGTTTCCGTAACAACCCAGCCATTTTTCTTCACTGCTGTAGGTTAGCTTTAGGCTAGGGCTTCATAGGGCATAACTACACTGCTACATGTGTCACACGACATTGATGTTGCACCAATGTCGTGCAACAATTATTATAATGATAGTCTATGGTGTTGCACTATGGCATGCGACATGCGACACTATAGAGCTTTTTGTTAACAAGGCAGGGGCCACTTTTAAAGAGGCAGCTGCTGTGGAGGTCACTGACCTTGCAGTACCCTTCTGCCTTAAACACTGTTATGGGAACGGGGTACTGTGGCAGTCACTGTTAAAGGGACGGGTGCTGTGGAGGTCTCAGTTAAGGGGGCAAGGAACAGTGGGGGTCACAGATAAGGGGACGGTCCCCTATGGAGGTCACTGCTAAGGGGCGGGGTGCTGTAGAGGTCACTGCTAAGCAGGCGGGCCCCTGAGGAGGTAAATGTCAAGGGAGTGGGGAGCTGCTGTGAAGGTCAAATTTAAGGGCATGGGCTGCTGTGGAGGTCCCATTTTAAGTAGACGGGGCACTATGGGGGGGTCAGTGTTGAGGGGTGGGGGGCTGTGCTGTTCACTATTAAGGGGGCAGGGTGCTGTACAGGCCACTGTTATGGGAAATACTGTCGATATCACAGAAACATTAAATGAAATAGATGAAATATACCTGTGAGAAGCCAGGTTGTTCTGCTAGTCTTCTTATATTATAAAAATTAGTTTCTGTCTGTCTGTCTGTTCTTTATGCGTGACCAAACGACTGGACCGATCTTCAGAAAATTTGGCACACAGATACGGGTCTCAGCTCTCTAGGATGTACCCTTCCTGAGATAGTCTCCACAGCAGGTTTTCATAACAACCCAGCCAGGTAATTAGCAGCCAGCTGAGGAGCTCATGTAAATGCCTCCCCAAAACACAATTCTCTGATTACCTCCCACAGGCCCTGGCTCAGCCTGCTTCTTACACACGGTCACATGCACATACTTCAGGTTTCCATAACAACTCAGCCATTTTCCTTTACTGCTGTAGGTCAGCTTTAGGTTTGGGTTACATGACAATAATAAGTCGCACAACACATAGGGCACAACCACACTGCACTGCTACATGTGTCACGCAACATTGATGTCGCGCAACAATTTTTATAATGATAGTCTATAGTATGTCGCAATAAGTTGCAGTGCAACACTATAGTCTATCATTATAAAAATTGTTGTGCAACATTGGTGCGACAAAATGTCACACGAAACATCATCGTGTAGCCCTAGCCTTAACGGGGCAGGGCGCTGTGGAGGTCACTGTTAAGGGAGTAGAGGCCACTATTAAAGGGGCAGGGTGCTGTGGAGGTCACTGTTAAGGAGGTAGGGGCCACTATTAAAGGGGCAGGGTGCTGTGGAGGTCACTGTTAAGGAGGTAGGGGCCACTATTAAAGGGGCAGATGCTGTGGTGGTCACTGTTAAGGGGGCAGGGTCCAGATCCTTGGCGTCTTCAGGGGAATGGGCAGTGAAATCCCAGACGCCAGGGATCTGGCGAAACATGTCGGGGGGCAGCATTTGAGGGATTTTTTAATGACAGTGTGACGCTTCAGTAACATCCTGATATTAGACAAATACTTACCATAGGCAGAGAGCTAAACCAGTGAGAAGAGTCTGGAGCCAGTGCGCGGCTACCAGCCTGCCAGGGTTAGCTGTACTAGTTAGACAAGGTTTAGAGTAATAATAATATAAAAAAAGAAGCGATACCACTGATAATTTTAAAGTTAGTTTATTATTTGATAAGTAGACACACTTTTTACAAGAGTAGTAAAAGTTAAGTCTTAAATCCAAGATATAGGACATATGTGAATGAAAGGCTATTAGTAGTCTAATGACTGTAAAGAGATGTATGTTAACGGGGTGGGCACTGTGGAGGTCACTGTTAAAGGGGCGTTCACTGTGGATGTTACTGTAAGGGGGGAAGGTCGCTGTGAAGGTCACTGTTAAAGGGGCAGGCACTGTGGAGGTCACTGTTAAAGGGGTGGCACTGTGGATGTTACTGTTAAGGGGGAAGGTCGCTGTGAAGGTCACTGTTAAAGGGGCGGGCACTGTTGAGGTCACTGTTAAAGGGGTGGCACTGTGGAGGTCACTGTTAAAAGGGTATTCACTGTGGATGTTACTGTTAAGGGGGCCGGCCACTGTGAAGGTCACTGTTAAAGGGGCAGACACTGTGGAGGTCACTGTTAAGGAGGCAGGGAGCTGTAAGGTCACTGTTAAGGGAGCGGGGTACTGTGGAGGTTACTGTTATGGGAAAGGGGTACTGTGGCAGTCACAGTTAAAGAGATGGGTGCTGTGGAGGTCTCTGTTAAAGGGGCAAGGAACAGTGGAGATCACAGATAAGGAGATGGTTCCCTATGGAGGGCAGTGTTAAGGGGCGGGCCCTTGATGAGGTCACTGTCAAGGGAGTGGGGTGCTGTGAAACTCACTGTTAAATGGGCGGGCTGCTGTGAAGGTCAAAGTTAAAGGGATGGGCTGCTATGGAGGTCCTATTTTAAGGAGACAGGGCACTGTGGGGGGGTCAGTGTTAAGGAGTAGGGGGCTGTGGCATTCACTGTTAAGGGGCACGGTACTGTAAAGGTCACTATTATGGGGGATGTGGAGTTCACTATTAAGGGGGCGGGGTGCTGTAGAGGTCACTGTTATTGGTGATACTGTCAATATCTTTTAACGACACACAAAAACATTTAATTAAATAGATGAAATATAGTTTTTGTCTGTCTGTTCTTTATGTGCGACCAAACCACATGACTGATCTTCACAAAATTTGGCACACAGGTACATCAGGTGTCCGGGAAGGTTTTAGACATTTAGTTCTTCCCAAAAAATTACCTGCATTAGCCAATAATAGCCTGGAAGTCTTTCTCTTCATATCCCAACTGCCATACACACGGTCACATGTCTGATATCAGCCAATAGAAGCTCGCAGGTCCTTACTCTCCACATACACACAGGTTTACTGCAGGTTTCCATAACAACCCAGCCTTTTTTCTTCACTGTTCTAAGTCAGCTTTAAAGGGGCAGGGCAGAGGAAACTGGGTGAGAACAAGAAAGACTTGGTTTTTGCTCTGTGTAGTAACCAGGCTGGTAATGAGAGGTAATTAGCAGCCAGCTGAGCAGCTCATGTAAATAGCTCCCCGAAACACAGTTCAGTGCTCACCTCCCACAGGCCTTGGCGCAGCCTGCTTCTTACACACCGTCACATGCAGACAGTTTTACTCCAGGTTTCCATAACAACCTAGCCATTTTTCTTTACTGCTGTAGGTAATTTTTTTAGGCTAGGGCTACACGACGACATGTCTCGTGCGAGAATAAGTCGCATGACACACAGGGCACAACTACATTGCTACATGTGTCACGTGACATTTATTTCGCACCAATGTCGCGCAATATTTTTTATAATGATAGTCTATGGTGTTGCACTGCGACATGCGATCCATTCTGTCGTGTCGCATGTCGCAGTGCGACACCATAGCCTATCATTCTAAAAATATTTGTGCGACATTGGTGCGACAAAATGTTGCGCAACACATGTCGTTGTGTAGCCCTAGCAGCTGCTGTGGAGCTCACTGTAAAAGGGGTGTTCACTGTGGATGTTACTGTTAAGGGGGAAGGCTGCTGGGAAGGTCACTGTTAAAGGGGTGGGCACTGTGGAGGTCACGTTTAAGGGGGCAGGGGCCACTATTAAAGGGGCAGCTGCTATGGAGGTCACTGTTAAGGCAGCAGGGTACTGTGAGGTCACTGTTAAGGGAAAGGCGTACTGTGGCGGTCACTGTTAAAGGGGCGTGGGTTGTGGAGGTCTCTGTTAAGGTGGCAAGGAACAGTGCAAGTCACAGATAAGGGGACAGTCCCCTAGGAAGGTCAGTGTTAAGGGGCCGAGTGCTGTAGAAGTCACTGTTAAGGGGGAGCGGTGCTGTGAAATTAACAGTTAAAGGGGCAGGCTGCTTTGAAGGTCAAAGTTAAGGGGATGGGCTGCTGTGTGTATGTATATATATATATATATATATATATATATATTTATATGCACAGTACAGACCAAAAGTTTGGACACACCTTCTCATTCAAAGAGTTTTCTGTAGTTTCATGACTATAAAAATTGTAGATTCACACTAAAGGCATCAAAACTATGAATTAACACATGTGGAATTATATACTTAACAAAAAAATGTGAAACAACTGAAAAACTGAATTACTTACGGTAATTTCCTTTTCATGAATCCTCCACGACAGCATTACCATGAGAGAGGTCCCGCCTCCGACCAGGTAGGGACAGGAAGAATAAATTTGACCCTCCTCCGGCCATCCTCAGTGTCTTACTGGACCGACAGTCTAGAGAGTCTTTTCTCAATCACACGACCCATGTATACATGAACTTAACAAGAACTAAAGGATCTTTTTTTTTTTTTTTTAGGGAGGGAATATCCCATGCTGTCGTGGAGGATTCATGAAAAGGAAATTACCGTAAGTAATTCAGTTTTTCCCTTTCATCCTCCACGACAGCATTACCATGAGATATAACAGAGTAACATTCAATTAGGGGGGGACAACAGCCTGTAAAACCTTTCTGCCAAAGGCCATGTCTTTGCAGGCGATGGTATCAATCCTATAATGTTTGGCAAAAGTAAGAGGGCTGGCTCAAGTAGCGGCTTTACAAATCTGTTCAATTGAGGCGTCAGCTCTTTCAGCCCAAGAGGTGGACACTGAACGGGTGGAATGAGCCCTAAGGGAACTAGGTGGAGATTGATGTGACACCTTGTAAGCTTCCAGGATTGCTGTTCTCACCCATCTTGCTAAAGAACCCTTAGAAATTTTTGAACCCTTGTTCACACCACCGTATTGGATAAACAGAAAATCCGATTTCCGAAAGGACTTAGTTGCCTCAATGTAAAATAGAACAGCTCTTCTGACATCTAAGTTGTGGAATTTAGATTCCTTCTCAGTTTTAGGATTGTCACAGAAAGAGGGTAATACAATATCCTCCTGCCTGTGAAAGGCCGAGACAACTTTAGGGAGAAAGGATGTGTCAAGCCTGAACACAATCCTATCCGGAAAAGTCCTCAGGTAAGGCTCCTTGATCTTAAGGGCCTGAATCTCACAGACTCGTCTAGCTGTGGTAATTGCCACTAAAAATGCCGTCTTAAGAGATAACAAACGTAAGGTAGAACCCTCTAGAGGCTCAAATGGACTCTCAGACAGACCTGCCAAAACAATGTTTAAGTCCCACGGGGGTACAATGGATCTCAGAGTGGGCTTTAACCTGTCAGCACCCTTCATAAATCTAATTACCCAGGGATGTTCGGCTATCTTGGTATCAAAGACCGCACTTAAAGCGGATATGTGAACACGTAAGGTATTTGGGCGTAACCCTTTCTCCAGGCCCTGTTGCAGGAATTTTAATACTGACTGAATGGAAAAAATGCTAGAAGATATTCCCATTTCTCTTCCCCAGGTGCAAAATCGTCTCCAAATTTTGGAGTAGATTTTAGAGGTCACATCTTTCCTACTAGCAGACATGGTGTTAATGACTGCGTTGGAAAGGCCCTTGGACAACAGCGTTAACCTCTCAGATTCCAAGCAGTCAAAAGTAGTCTCTCCACCTGGGGATGGAGAATTGGACCCTGAGATAGGAGATCCGGACACCACTGAAGAACTATGGGACCCTGAATAGACAGTAGCTTTAGGATCGGGAACCATGCTTTCCTTGGCCACAGAGGAGCAATCAAAATTACATGAGCCTTCTGTTGTCTGATCTTTTTTAAG
Organism: Rhinella marina; assembly: GCA_900303285.1. Taxonomy (NCBI): domain Eukaryota; kingdom Metazoa; phylum Chordata; class Amphibia; order Anura; family Bufonidae; genus Rhinella; species Rhinella marina. The sequence continues at coordinate 11,488 of ONZH01004959.1, forward strand.
ACTCTGGGAATCAACTGTAAAGGGGGGAAGGCATATCCTAGATGAAAACTCCAATCCTGAGCTAGAGCATCCACTCCTGAGTTTCCATCCCCTGGATGCAGGGAAAAAAACTTCTGGCATTTCCTGTTTTTCCCTGAAGCAAAAAGGTCTATATCCGGGACCCCCCACCTGTTTACTAGATGAAGGTAGGCTTCCGTTTTTAAACTCCATTCCCCTGGACTTAACTGGAAACGGCTCAGAAAATCTGCCTCTGTATTTAATTCTCCTTTGAGATGAATTGCAGAGAGGGAGCGAAGATTTTTTTCTGCCCAAGACAATATCCGGTTTGCAACCTGGCTTAGACTGTCGCTTCTGGTTCCTCCCTGGCGATTCAAGTATGCTACCACTGTTGTGTTGTCTGATCTTATTTGTAGGTCTTTTTTGATTAGTCCTGGACCAAACGCAGAAATTGCTTCCCACACAGCCTGCAATTCCCTCAGGTTGGAGGATTTTAAGGACTGCTCTGTCGACCAGCGCCCCTGGGAATAATGCCGAGAGCAATGCGCTCCCCATCCCCAATGACTTGCATCCGTTGTAATTATCAACAGATCCTTGTGGTTCCATGGAACCCCCCTCTGAAGGTTCTCTTCTATAAGCCACCACTGAAGGGCATTTTTCACCACCAGAGGAACTATCAACTTGTTTTCCAGACAAGACAGATCTCTGTTCCAGCTTCCCAGTATCCAACGTTGCAGAACACGAGAATGAAACTGAGCCCATCTCACTGCCGGAATACAAGCAGTGAGTGAGCCCAGCAGTCTCATGGCTTCCCGAACAGACCAGTATGGAAGGTCGAGAAACAGAGATACTTTCTCTTGTATCAGGGATACTTTCTGAGGAGGCAAAAAAGTTTTCTGTTTTGTGGAGTCCAAAAGGGACCCCAAAAACACGAGAGACTGGGAAGGAACTGGGTTTGATTTCTCCCAGTTCACCACCCATCCCAACTGATAAAGAGTCTGGCATGTCCTGAAAAGGTTGACTTCCAAAATCTCTGAGGAGCTTCCTACTATTAGGAGATCGTCTAAATATGGTACGATTATAATATTTCGCCTTCTTAGGTGGGCAACTACCTCCGTCATGACCTTCGTAAAGATCCTTGGGGCAGATGTTAGCCCAAAGGGAAGTACTCGGAATTGAAAATGTTTGAGGGAACCTTCTATGTAAACGGCCATACGGAGAAATTTCTAATCCTCCTGACAAACTGGGATGTGAAAATAGGCATCCTTTAGATCTAGAGATGCCAAGTAATCTCCTTCTTTTAGGAGGTTTATGGTAGATTTTAATGTCTCCATTTTGAACCTCTCGTATAGGATAAATTTGTTTAGATACTTCAGGTTTATGATCAGACGGAATCTCCCATTGGTTTTCTTCACTAGAAAAACCGTCGAATAAAAACCTGATTTTTCCTGATTTGAAGGGACTGCAATGATGGCGTTCAACTTTAGCAGATCCAAAATCCCCTCTTCTAGCCTCAGTTGAAGAAGAGAGGATTTTTGGATGGGAGTAATCCTGAACATTCCCACAGGAGGAGGGATTCTGAACTTGATCTTGAAGCCCACGCTTATAGTGTTCAAAACCCAAGGGTTTGCGGAGATTTTTTCCCATTCCTCCTGAAAAAACGCCAGTCTCCCTCCCACCGGATATATGGCGTCATTGTTTTGAGGCCTCCGTACTCTTAGGGGTAAACATGAAGCCCTTTCCTCTACCCCCTTTTTGGAATTTGCCTTTCTCCGCTGCTTTGGCCTGGGGAAATCCACCCTTCTTAGATCTCCGAAAAGGAAATTTCCTCTTTCCAAAAATCTTTGGAAAACATTTTTTTGAATCTGCAGCTTTCTCCAAAATCTTTTCCAGATCTTCTCCAAAGAGAACATTACCGTGAAAGGGCAAACTGCAAAGCTTAATTTTGGAAGTGACATCACCCGTCCACGATTTAAGCCACAAAGCCCTTCTAGCAGCCACAGAAAGCCCAGTAGCTTTAGCTGCCATTCTTATTGATTCTGCGGTGGAATCCGAAAGAAAATCCACCGCCTTAATCAACAAGGGAAATGAATCCTTGATTGAATCGAACGGTGTATTCTCCTTCAGCAGACCTACTAACTGTTTAAGCCAAATTCTCAGTGAGCGGGCCACAGAGGTAGCAGCTAAGTTTGGTTTAAAAAGAGCTGAGGACGCTTCCCAGGACTTCTTTAAGCAGGCGTCCACTTTTTTGTCCATTGGATCTTTTAAAGAACCCGTATCCTCAAAGGGCAACGAGTTAGCACTTTTTACCAGTTTGGCCAAGGGAATATCAACCTTAGGTAGATTAGTAAAAGACTCAACGTCCTCATTATTAAAGGGGAGTCTACGCCTAATGGTTCTTGGAATGAATATTTTACGGTCAGGAACTTTCCACTCTCTTCTGATTAATGTATGCATATTCTTATGCACCGGGAAGACTCGTTTTTTGCGCTGCTCTAACCCACTATACATTTGATCCTGAACTGACCTCTGAATTTTTTCATCAGTTAGGTTCATAGTGGCTCTGACCGCCTTGACTAATTCTTTTGTGTCCTCAGAGGAGAAGAGAAACCTCTTAAATTCTGAGTCAGAGCCAGAGGAATCGTCAGAACTCTGACTCTCATTATCAGAATCAGAATCACCAGAGGACACGTCAGAATCGAATCTCTTGGATTCCCTATGTGCTGACCCAGAAACACTGGGACCAGCATGAGGGATCTCAGCAAATGCGGCCTGCATTTCTTGTTTAATGATATCCTTGATTTCTTCTCTAATAGAAGGCACTAAATCTTTAGCTATATTGTCTGTACATTTTTTACACATTTTCTTTGTACTAGACTCCGAAAGCTTTGTATTACAAAACACACATTTCCTAATTTTAGGAGCGGTTTTTGCTTTTTGTACACTCTCTTTCTCACACTACACACATCAGAGGTGGAAAGAAAAAAGGATAAGGAAGAGCAAAACAAAGGGTAAATGCTTTGTAAAATAACAAGCCAAACAGGACCCATTTTTGGGGATGAAGTACTTACTGCACCCTGGCTCATAGAGACATCCATAGTGCCAGCTTGCTCACTCATTTTTGAGCAACCATCCATCCCAGATCCCCCCTTTTATATGCTCCTTACCAGACCTCAGATCAGAGGGCGACCTCCACCATGATCCTGCGCCCTTTCAGCGTTCAAACGCGATGCGTTCCACCGTGGAACGCATGGCCGCTTCCGGTTCAACTTCCGGTTCCGGCCGTGCGTGCGCTCCATCCTGGAACGCACGCCCATCGCGCGCCGCTAGTCGCAGCCAGAGCCGAACATATCGGATGGCTGTAAGGAACATACAGGGGCCAGAGGGACTCCGTGAGTATCTGGCCCCCCACACATCCACTCCCTGGAGGCGCACCAAAGGAGGAGGAAGCACGCAGCCGCCCTGAGGCTACCACCGGACGCCAGGTACCCACGTAGGGAGAGGGAGTCCTGCTTCCATGTGGGTTCCAGAAAAAATACCAGGGACCGCATGGAAAAGAAAAAAAACTCCATGACAGCATTACCCTGAGAAAAAAAAGATTCTTAAAGGTAAACCTAGAAAAAGACCTGTCTCCCACCTGGAAGGGACAGGAAGACACTGAGGATGGCCGGAGGAGGGTCAAATTTATTCTTCCTGTCCCTACCTGGTCGGAGGCGGGACCTCTCTCATGGTAATGCTGTCGTGGAGGATGAAAGGGAAAATATGTCTTATATTCTAGGTTCTTCAAAGTAGCCACCTTTTGCTTTGATTACTGCTTTGCACACTCTTGGCATTCTCTTGATGAGCTTCAAGAGGTAGTCACCTGAAATGGTTTTCACTTCACAGGTGTGCCCTGTCAGGTTTAATAAGTGGGATTTCTTGCCTTATAAATGGGGTTGGGACCATGAGTTGTGTTGGGCAGAAGTCAGGTGGATACACAGTCTATTCAGTAGGACTATCAGCTGTTAGAATTTGTATTATGGCAAGAAAAAAGCAGCTAAGTAAAGAAAACGAGTGGCCATAATTACTTTAAGAAATGAAGGTCAGTCAGTCCGAAAAATTGGGAAAACTTTGAAAGTGTCCCCAAGTGCAGTAGCAAAAACTATCAAGCGCTACAAAGAAACTGGCTCACATGAGGACCGCCCCAGGAAAGGAAGACCAAGAGTCACCTCTGCTGCGGAGGATAAGTTCATCCGAGTCATCAGCCTCAGAAATCACAGGTTAACAGCAGCTCAGATTAGAGACCAGGTCAATGCCACACAGAAAGCATCAGAGATATGGTGAGTTAAATTTTTTGTGATTACTGTCAAGCAACTGACTATGCTTTTCACATGCACTGTTACTGTTATGAATGCAAAAACTATTCATCTCCATGGATCTGAACAAATTGTATGCACACTAATAGCATTCTGTACATGAATACAGTTATAATATTGCTAAGTTAAAAAAAAGAAATTGATGAAGACTTCCTTTACATTCTAATTCTCAGAGTTAGGGCTCGTTCACATCAGCGTTATGCTTTCCGTTTGTGTTTTCCGTTATAACATGGTTATAACGGAAAATAACGGAAACCATAAGACGGAAGTCAAAACGGAAGCTTTTAGAGGCATTCCGTTTTAATCCGTCATAATAGAAGCCCATGAGAATCATAAAGGATCCATTTGGTTCCCGTTATGCAAAACGGAAAACAAAGTCCTGTCGACAGGACTTTGTTTTCCGTTCAGCATAACGGAACTCAGACGGATCCGTTATGATTCTCATAGGCTTCTATTATGACGGATCAAAACGGAAGCCTCTAAAGGCTTCCATTTTGACTTCCGTCTTATGGTTTCCGTTATTTTCCGTTATAACCATGTTATAACGGAAAACACAAACGGAAAGCATAACGCTGATGTGAACCCACCCTAATTTAAAACTTCTTCCTATTTGATTAGTTTAGTGTGATTCAAATTGAAAGGAAACCAAGATAAAGACCAGCTGTACAATATAGCCTGACAGAAGCATGTTTCAGGCTGGCCCCACAAAAACGAAATGGGATTGCAGAAGGAAAGGAACTACAAGGATGTTATTGCACATGGCATTTTTGTAACAGCATTGGAAAAATAGAGCTCCATCCATTGTATAGAGGATGAATCAGGTAACTACAGAGCTGTATTTTCTATGCAGTAGCTACAACGTAACAGCTGAGTGGCAGGGATGCTGGGTGTCATACCCCCATTAATCTAATATTGTGGCAATATTAATTAAACAAGCTGTTTAAGTAATATTTTATTTAAAGTCACTAACATTTTTTTCTTGGGCCATATGCCCTAATAGAGTACTGTACATATGGAAATTAGTTGTCCCATAAACTAATCCCAAAGCTAAGTTGTTAGTTTTTTTTAAATATTTTTGTTGTTTACTTAAATCTTACCTGAACATTGCAGAGATTGGGAAAGTTCAGTTGTCATCACCTGGATGATTAGTCCAATTCTCAAGCGGAACATCTCAGCAAATAAAGAAGGTTGTGTCCTCATATACATTGCCAAATACACCATGATTTCCTGTGGCAAAGAACATATGGTATAGCAGTCAGGTCTGTTCTGTCACTTTTTTTAACAGCTGCATTGTCCATTTAAAAAAAAAAAAAACCATTTAATACCAAAAAGTGGGAACATCACAGTATAGCTAATATTAAGCATAATATAGTTAACTATTTGATATTTATATAACCTCACTGTAAGATACAGTCATATAAAATGTCTGGGTTAAAATTTAATGTATTGAGATTTGTAGAGTCATTGATATAGCAAAATGAAAAGGTTTCTAATTAGTATTTTTGTGGTCAGTTAGTTGTGGTGAAGTCTTCTATATTGCTAATCAGGATGTCTAGAGAAGTATTTACAATAACTTACATTTCTAAGACATCCTGAGGGCAGATGGACTCTACATTAAAATACAAATACTAGATTGGATAACAACTGGTCAGGAGGACTCCAGTCCATGTGATCTCATCACAATATGCAAATGACGCGAGAATTAAGTTATCATAATATGCAAGTTGTGAGAAAATATGACACTTTTTATTCTCCTGGCGCATATTGAGAGGGAACACACACAGAGATCAAAACTAACCTTTGAAGTGGGAAATATTTGCTGATGGGAGGGGGAAGTGAGTTCCCAAGATCCAAAATTTGGAATAGAACATGGGCAGAATTTGGCACAGGAGGACTGTTCCTAGGAGTCTTCCTGGGGAAGGAGGTGGCCTGTGAGCAGTGTCGCCAAAAGGAACCTTATTTTGGTAGCTATAATCAGTGATTCTGCATTACTGAATGGTTACACAGGTCTGCGACTGAAAAGCTGTTTGATTATTTTAATCTAATTTCCATGTATTTTGGTGTGCTGAAAAAAAAAATGAAAAAAAAAAACTCCCAGATGTCAGGATTTGCCACAAAATGCAAAATTGTCTTCAAATTTATCAAATTATTGGTATTCTCCTGAACTCACCGCACCACCGACGCTGAGGGAGAGCCCGAGCCCTGAACTTGTGAGGCAGCCGGAAGGATTCAGCATGGTGTAGCATTGGCCAGTACAGGGGAGAAAGCAGAGAAGACTGGAGGGAGAGTGGAGCAGTGTGCAGTAGTAGCGAGGAGGAGTCTGCTTTGCATACTTGGGACGGAGTCTCTGACGGAGCTCCTCACAGAGACGGCACCTTCCTGCCTGGCTGGAGAAAATACTGTGGAGAGGGGGGCGAGAGGCACTGCAGCCACAGGAGGATGGGCTGGAACATAGCAAGAGTTAACAGATCGGCAAGGCACAGCCAGTGGGTGAGATTGTTCCAGATGTCCTTCCTTTATCAATCAATGACTGTGATGCTATTAAAGTGAAGTGGTTAAATATTGTAAAGTCTAGCTGCTGAGTATAAAAGTGGCTCCGTAGAACTACAAGTCCCAGCTCCAAGTGACTGTGTTACTTTAAAATCAAGACATATAGATGTTGAGTATAGCAGTGACTTTGTAGAACTACAAGCCCCAGCTGCATTTGTAAGGGAAACAATGAAACGGATTTGGATACCAAACAGAACTTTAAGTGGGAGCTACTCAACTATATTAATGTTGTAACATCTAGCAGCAGAGCATAGCAGTGGCTCTGTAGAACTACAAGTCCCAGTTCCATCTGTGAAAGGAAAAAGTGACTGTGTTACTTTAAAATCAAGCCATCTAGATGCTGAGTATAGCAGTGACTATGTAGAACTACAAGCTCCAGTTGCATTTGTGAAAGGAAAAAGTGACTATTACTTTAAAATCAAGACATCGAGATGTGAAGTATAGGAGCAGTTCTGTAGAACTACAGGTCCCAGCTGCATCTGTAAAGGAAACAGTAAAACTGGAAATAGTGAAATCGTGGTACTTCGACAGCGAGTAGAACTTTTAGTGGGAGCTACTCAACTATATTAATGTTGTAACATCTAGCAGCAGAGCATAGCAGTGGCTCTGTAGAACTACAAGTCCCAGTTGCATCTGTGAAAGGAAAAAGTGACTGTGTTACTTTAAAATCAAGCCATCTAGATGCTGAGTATAGCAGTGACTATGTAGAACTACAAGCTCCAGCTGCATTTGTGAAAGGAAAAAGTGACTATTACTTTAAAATCAAGACATCTAGATGTGAAGTATAGGAGCAGTTCTGTAGAACTACAGGTCCCAGCTGCATCTGTAAAGAAAACAGTGAAATCGTGGTACTTCGACAGCGAGTAGAACTTTTAGTGGAAGCTACTCAAATATATTAATGCTGTAAAATCTAGCTGCTAAGTAAAGGAGGGATCCTATAGAACTACTACTCTCAACCGCACTTGTAAAAGAAAAGTGAATCTGTGTTATCTGGATAACCAAAGGTTTTTTGTTTTTTTTTCCCCCCTTTCCACTTCACCGTGTAAATGGTAGTTAAAAGAAAGGATAATAAAAACAAATCAGGTGGAGCTTCTCCACCACAGGGGGATCGAACACCAGGAAAATGGATCACTATCTGCACACCCCAGGGGCACAAAAAAAAACCTGGCACTAGAAAAAGTGAAGGCCCTGCGCAGGCTGGTGGTAATGAGAATAACCCAATCTGGTCTGAGATATTAGAGGCAGTTAAACAGTGTCAAGGGGCTTTAGCAGAAATTATACCACAAATAGCTGGAATTAAAGATGACATCAGTACAATAAGGACAGATTTTAACAAAATTGGTGATAAAGTATGCTATGCTGAGAAGCGAATAAGCACATTAGAGGATGATTTGAACAATGCACTGGAAGAAATTAAGGATATGAAAGAAGAGAAAGCTTCACTATGCAATAAATTAAGTGATATGGAGGACAGAGAAAGGCGCTGCAATTTGAGAGTGATTGGAATGCCAGAGGGCAAAGAGGGAAATGACTGTGCCGGTTACATCCAAAAGTGGTTTATAGAAAGTGTGGGTGCTGAGAAGTTATCAAATATGTTCTGTGTGGAGAGGGCGCATCACATCCCTAGCAGGCCCCCAGAAGCAGGGAGACCCCCCCGGACTATAATTTTGAAATTGTTAAGTTTCAGAGATAAAGAAACAATTCTTAGACAGTTGAGGTCCTCACAGCAGCAGGAAGTCGAAGGAGCTAAAATCTCTGTCTTCTCAGACTACTTGACTACGACACAAAAAGAAAGAGAGAAATATAAAGATGTGAAAAGACGACTTAGAGAGAAAGACATTAAATACTCTATGATATATCCTGCGAAATTGAGGGTCATATATAAAGACCACACACTGTTTTTCTCCCATCCTAAGGACGCTTGCGATTGGTTGGACAGAAATATGAGTCCTTAGAGCTCTGATTTAAGTATTTAAGTTGCTATTTTTTTAATGCATTGTATAAGTTCTTTTCTTGGTGTACACAACTAGGAAGTGGTGCGGGGGCGGGTGCTCCATGAAGGTAGAGTGGCAGTAGAACTGATGAACGGTTCTATTGTCAGGAAAAAGGAAAAAGGGTTGGGGGAAAAAGGGATTGGTCAGTTATATACCACCACCGTTTTCTTCATCTGTATTAGTTAGGTTATGGGATTTTGCCCTTCAGTATGAAAATATTCCTATTTTGGTGTATGGTGACTTCAATGCAGTGATGGACGAGAAATTGGATTAGGAAAAGATTAGCAGGACAGCCTAGGAATATACAAGGGTCCCCACTCAAAAAGATTATATTGGAATTTGGATGGTTTGATATATGGCGTAACATGCACCCGGAAGAAAAAGAGTATACTTGCTTTAAGTCATCGCATAATGTTTTCTCTCGTATTGATCTGGTGCTAGGCAATAGTCTTGTGACATCCTGGGTGAAAAAAATTGAATTCGTAATAGATCCTTTTCTGACCATGTGGCTACTATAACTTACAGTATTTAGGAAAGATGGAGAGCCCAGAGAGGAGAAGTTTGAAGGTGCTAACAACACATGATAAAATAGGTAGAGATGAGCGAGCATACTCAATCACAAGCCAAGAGACTCTGCGGTACACCCAGCATAACGTGGGGCCCTTACATGTCGATGGCAGGGGTTGGCTGGCCTGATCAGGTGACCCTGGAATATACTAGTGACTGGCCGCGGTGCTCGGCACAGATGCTGTCTGGATGTCGTTAGGGATAGAGCTGCTGCGTTTCAGGGAGAGTGTTAGGGCCTGCATTTAGTTCTCTGTTAGGCAGGAATCACCCACAAAGAACCCAACAGCCCTTCTAAGGGCTACAAGACATTTTTTTTTGTCTCCTGGCTTGGCTGGCTGGCTGGCACTCGTAGTGCAGCTATCGCCATATATAACCCCCTTTTTTTTTAATGTTATATCTCAGTGATACAAATCCATTGCAAACAGCAGTGTGGAACCATTCTGTGTGTCACAGTTCAGCTGTCCACTCACGCCAATCCGTATTTTCTGTCCAGGTGACACTTTCTGTACATCACTTAATACAACCAAGTCTTTTGCTGCCTGTCACGTATATAGCTTGATCCCAAAAATCTCTGTGCGACATTTGTCTGGGTCGCAGTCAAAATAGCCACCATTAACAGGGTGTGAGTTAGCTCTACGATAGTTTCTGAACGACACGTTAAAAAAAAAAAAACTACAAAAAATATATATAAAAAAATATATAAAAAAAATTGTTTTTTACTTGTTTTAGCTCAGTGATACAAATCCATTTCACACAGCTGCATGGAACCATTCTGTGTGTCACAGTTCATCTGTCCACTCACGACAATCCGTATTTTCTGTCCAGGTGACACTTTCTGTACGTCACTTAATACAACCAAGTCTTTTGCTGCCTGTCACGTATATAGCTTGATCCCAAAAATCTCTATGCGACATTTGTTTGGGTCGCAGTCTAAATAGCCACCGTCAGTAGGGTGTCAGTTAGCTCTACGATAGTTTCTGCATGTCACGTTCCAAAAAAAACAAAACTACAAAAAAAAAATATATAAAAAAAATATAAAAAAATAGTTTTTTAGTTGTTTTAGCTCAGTGATACAAATCCATTTCACACAGCTGCGTGGAACCATTCTGTGTGTCACAGTTCATCTGTCCACTCACTCCAATCCGTATTTTCTGTCCAGGTGACACTTTCTGTACGTCACTTAATACAACCAAGTCTTTTGCTGCCTGTCACGTATATAGCTTGATCCCAAAAATCTCTGTGCGACATTTGTCTGGGTCGCAGTCTAAATAGCCACTGTCAGTAGGGTGTCAGTTAGCTCTATGATAGTTTCTGCACGTCACGTTCCAAAAAAAACAAAACTACAAAAAAATATATTAAAAAAATATATTAACCCCTTCGCGCCCGGAGCTTTTTTCGGTTCTGCATTTTCGTTTTGCGCTCCCTGCCTTCAAACAGCCATAACTCTTTTATTTTTCTGTTCACATAGCTGTATGAGGGCTTGTTTTTTGCGGGACAAGTTGTACTTTCCAACGCCACCATTTAATATTGCATACGGTGTAGTGGGAAGCGGGAAAAAAATTCCAAACCGGGTGAAATTGCAAAGAAAACGCTATTCCGCTACAGTTCTACGGGTTTCTTATTTACAGCGTTCGATGTGCATTAAAACTGATCCGTTACTTTCATTCTACTGGTCAGTACGAATCCGGCAATACCTAATATGTATAGTTTTTCCTGCGTTTTCATAGTGATAAAATAATTAGAAAGTTGCCCTTTTTTTTTTTTTTTTCCTTGTCAAATCTTGACCCCTATAACTTTTTGGTATTTATGTGTACAGAGCTGTATGGGGGCTCATTTTTTGCGGGACGATCTGAAGTTTTTATTGATACCATTCTGGGGTGTGTATGACTTTTTGATCACTTTTTATTTAATTTTTTTTTAGAAAAAAAAAGCGACAAAAAACGGCAAATCGCCATTTGGACGCTTTTTTCCGCCACACAATTCGCCGTATTGGAATTTTTTTTTTTTATATTTTAAAAGTACGGGCATTTTCGGTCACGGTGATACCCATGATGTCTATATTTATTGTTATTTAGGTATTTATTTTTTACTTATACGGAAAGGGGGGTGATTTGAACTTTTACATCTTTTTTATTTTTTATATATTTTTTAACATTTTTTTTAATTTTTTTTTTACTATTAGAAAGCGCAAATATGGGCTTATAAATTGTGGCTTTTTTTTTTTTTCTTTATGAGCAATTCTGGGTTTTATAGACTCAGAAATCCATCAATTGCTCATTTCTTATCCTGGCCTGCCATCTAAGAATAAGAATTGCACTTTGAAAACTGTAATCCTCACCAGCGAGGATACAGTTTT
>ONZH01004960.1:0-18005 GCA_900303285.1 Rhinella marina
AAACTCACTGCTCAGCATCAGGTCGGATGCTTTGCGCTTGTCACAAGAGACGGTGGAGGAAGACACGTCGCTTGATAGCCAGAGCACCCTCCGGTCTGTTTCTCAGCGCGTATTGGAGGAGGAGGATGAGGATGAGGAGGAAGAGGAGGAGAATGTCGGCGAGACAGTAGAGGGTACCAGTGCTCAGTCCTTAACTCTTGAGCGTGTATGGGCTGAAGAGGAGGACTTGGAGGAGGAGGAGGAGGAAATGGAGAGTCAGGCCAGTGAGGAGAGTTAATTCTTACGCGTTGGGACTCTGGCGCACATGGCAGACTTCATGTTAGGCTGCCTATCCCGTGACCCTCGCGTTAGAAGCATTTTTTCAAACACCGATTACTGGGTGTTCACTCTCCTGGACCCACGGTACAAGCAGAACCTTTCCACTCTCATCCCTGCAGAGGAAAGGAGTATGAGAGTGAATAGATATCAACAGGCCCTGGTGCACAAGCTGAAACAATTCTTCCCATCTGACGCCGCTAGCGGCAGAGGGAATGGTTCTGTGGGCCAAGTAGCAGGGGAGAGTAGGCGAGCAGGCAGCTTGTCCAGCACTGGCAGGGGAACGCTCTCCAAGGCCTTTGCCAGTTTTATGTCACCCCAGCAAGACACTGTCACCTGTCCCCAGTCTAGGCAGAGTAGGGGGGAGCTGTACAGAAAGATGGTGAGGGAGTACCTAGCTGACCATACCAACGTCCTGCGTGATCACTCTGCTCCATACAACTACTAGGTTTCAAAGCTGGACACGTGGCCTGAACTGGCGCTGTACGCCTTGGAGGTGCTGGCCTGCCCTGCCGCTAGCGTGCTGTCAGAGCGGGTATTCAGTGCAGCTGGTGGCGTCATCACCGATAAGCGTACATTCCTGTCAACTGACAGCGCTGACAGGCTGACGCTTCTTAAAATGAACAAAACCTGGATTTCACCGGAATTCAAATCTCCTCCGGTGGAAAGCAGCTAAAGATTAACATTACTTATGTATCCGATTCCTCTTCTCTACTCCTCCTACTCCTCCTCCATATCGTCTTTGCCGAACGCTGACCAAAAAAACCCCATTTTTCAGAGGTCCAACTGGCACTCTTTTACCACAATTTTTCAGGAGGGCCCCCTACAGGCCCTCTCTTCAAACAATTTTTCCAGAGGTCCACCTACAGGCCCTCTCTCCAAACAATTTTTCCGGAGGTCCACCTACAGGCCCTCTCTCCAAACAATTTTTCCGGAGGTCCACCTACAGGCCCTCTCTCCAAACAATTTTTCCGGAGGTCCACCTACAGGCCCTCTCTCCAGTTTCCAGTTTTATTTGCGCAAACTGCGTAAATTTTATTTTTGGGATAGGTGTGAAAAATAATATTACCTGCGTATCTATATTGCCCAACATTGGATACGGTAGCAACAAGAAGACCAAACACATGCTGCCCACAGGGTTCCGCAAATTCCTGGTCCACAATGTCAAGGAGCTCGAGGTTCTGTTGATGAGCAACAAGTCCTTCTGTGCAGAAATCGCCCACAACGTCTCCTCAAAGAACCGAAAGACCATTGTGGAGAGAGCGGCACAGCTCGCCATCAAAGTGACGAACCCCAACCCCAGACTGCGCAGCGAAGGGAACGAATAAATATCTCTGTGGTTATTTGTGCTAAATAAAAGTTAAATAAACACAAAAAAAAAAAAAAATTGATCTGTTCCTGTGCCTGATCCACCCAAGTTGAATCTGTCCCATCATGAGATAGTCCCTCCAAGGAGTCCCCACTGTAACTTGCTTCCCATACAACTACCTCACCCCCCGACACCTGTGTCTCGCCATTGTCCACCACCTCCTCAGACAACACTGGTAAATCCCCACTGTCAGCACACGGAGACAGCAAAAGGTCTTGCGAATTGGGGCAGAGAATGTTCTGGGGTAGCACATCTTCCTAGGCAGAGCCCCGGTCCCCTGCAAAAAATGCTCGAGTCTCCCATTGACTTCAATGGGGTTCGTTATTCGAAACGAGCACCCGAGCATTGGGAAAAGTTCAACTCGAATAACGAGCACCCGAGCATTTTAGTGCTCGCTCATCTCTAGTTGGGTGGCTTCAACCATTTTTCATATCTAAAATGGGACCACATATTTTTTTTATAGTTGCTTGAATACCACCACCATCTTCTATAGCCCTATACAGGGTTTATAGTCACTGACATCAATCCCTTGCAGCCCATCTAGGTTTCTTATCTTTAAACAAACTGAGGACAATTTCATAGGAAGTCAACTAGCCTATCAAGTAAAATGTTTTAAGAGGGTGGTAAAAAATAATTCCATTATAATCTAATAACAAGAAAATTACTTACCTTTTGGTCCCATTTATTCAGCCACCATATCCTCCTTCAAGTATTGATGCCTCTGTCTCCCAGGCTATTATTTGACTACCTTGCTGACCACAGTATCAGGCTACTTTCATACTTGCGTTTGCAGGATCCGTTTGTGACATCCTATGTAAAAGATAATACAAACGGATCCGTTCAGAACGGATGCAGACGGTTGTATTATCATGACAGATCCGTTTGTGAGAGCCTGGGTGGATCTCACAAACGAATCCTGCAAACGCAAGTGTGAAAATAGCCTCAGTCTATACATGCAACTGACACAATATCCATGCTGGTGCTGGTCTTTGGGCTACTTTCAATACTATTGCCAGAGTGGCTTTTGATATCTTGCTTTTCATATTGTCATTGTATGATGCAGTTGACAGCTATAATATTTCTTATGCTGATTCCTAACTCATGAAGACACTGGTCCATTGTCATTACAAGGCCTAGTTGAGGAGAACTGCACCCTATTCAGGTAAAACAATCACTGTGAGCAGTTGAGGCAGCAGAATCTTAAATTATAGTGAGACAAAAATGTTCCAAAAGGATATCCATTAACTATGTTTGCCCTTTAAACTTTATGTAAAAGTCACTGTATACGTCGAGATATTTTTCTGGTGCATAGTCCACCTGTATGCCAATGAATTTTGTGAATTTAGCCTACATAAAGATAATTTTGCTCTTTACAGCATATTATATAGTGACTTCCACTTGCCTAGAAAAGGCAGAATATTTCTCATGCTCACATCTGAATATTGAAGGACAAGTATCGGCTTCTACATTTCCTATTAAATTAACAGACTTAGGCTACTTTCACACGAAACGTTGTGTTTTGCAGTCCGTAAATTGCAGATCCGAAAAAAAACTGATGACGTCCGTATGACATCCGTTTTTTGGCGGATCCACTGTAACAATGCCTATCCATGTCCACAAAACGGACAAGAATATGACATGTTCTATTTTTTTGTGGGGCTACGGAACAGACATATGGATGCAGACAGCACACAGTGTGCTGTCAGCATTTTTTGCGGCCACATAGAAATGAATGGGTCCGCATCCTATCAGCTAAAAATGCGGCTCGGAGCCCACAAAATATACTGTCGTGTGAAAGAAGCCTTAACATGGAAAAATCTGTAATCATTGTAGCTGATTATGATACAATTTCTAATTGTCTCTCGATTTTCCACCCGTGACCAGAAAAGTGGCACTGTTTCTTCAAGGGAAATATTGAATAATGGAAGTAACAGAAATGTTGATCCTGGCACCGATTTACCTATTGCCTTGCATGCTGAACTTCAATTAGACAAAAGTCATTTGGCAGATATTTAACAGGAGCTAAGTTTTCTGCTGAAGGACATTGAGCAGTCAATATGGTTTGTGGCATTTTGTCTTATTTTTCTAGCAATGCTTGTATAGAAACATTTTGTTTCCATTGAGATCTCCTGTTTGATACTATCTTTAAAATTAGAAACTTTCCTGAATCTCCTATTACAAACTAAATAATCAGCTATTAATTTCAAATGTTCAGACATAATAGAAAGGAAGGTGTATTATTGAAGGTGTATTTTGAAAGACCAAGTAAATGGACCCTGCACAGCGGTACATGGCAGAACTATGTGTTGAGTGCCTAATGAAAAACACCAACTGTTACATGCAGTTTACCAGGCTTAGGCTACTTTCACACTAGCGGCAGGCCTGATCCGGCAGGTGAAGGGTGCTGCCGGATCAGGCCTGCCGCAGCGACATGTGTGGAGCCGGAACCGCGCTCCGGCCCCACACATGTCACACAGTACATACATACACACACACATATACACAGACAAATACACATACATACATACTTACATGCTCCCGGCAGGTCTTCAGAGCGACGGAGGAACAGGATGGCTCACACAGGTGACGATTCCCCACAGCGCCCTCTGCTGGGCGCCTGGTGGAATCGTCACCTGTGCGTGCCGTCCTGTCCCTCCGATGCTCTGAAGACCTGCCGGGAGCATGTAATTATGTATGTATGTGTATTTGTCTGTGTATATGTCTGTGTATGTTTATGTTTATGTGTATGTCTATGTCTGTATGTGTGTATTGTGTGTATGTGTAGCCGGATCTGTCATGAACTCCATTGAAAGTCAATGGAGGGCGGATCCGGTTACCATTGTGGTCACACCAGACGGATCCACCCCCATTGACTTGCATTGGGGGTCATTCCGGATCCGTCTCGGTGCGGATGCCTGGACCGGAGAGCAAACCGCAGCATGCTGCAGTTTGTTCTCCAGTCTGAAGACGGAACGGAATGCTTTCAGGAGCATTCCGTTGTCTTCAGTTCAGTTTTGTCCCCATTGACAATGAATGGGGACAAAACGGAAGCGTTTTATTCCGGTATTGAGCCCCTATGACGGAACTCAATACCGGAATTTTAAAACGCTAGTGTGAAAGTAGCCTTATGTTTCCACCTATTAGTAGGGAAATTTTCCAAAAAAATAAAATAACTAGTTCATGCCTGCGAGGAGTAGCAGATCTAAAGAGCTGCCACCAGCTCTACAATAGATGTGATAAGAGGACTCCAGGAAGATTTCTTTGATTTGCTCCGATCCTCACATCATTGTGCAAAGATACAACCTACCCAGCCTCTATTGCTGCTGGTTCATCTGCTAGGAGCTAAGAAGAGACACCAGTTCTTGTATCTAGAGTCTGAGGAGATGGGTAAACAATGGATCTTTAGCAACTCCTTTCCGAACAAACAGAGATATCCTCATTACCCTAGATAACCTCCACGAACATTAGATAGCCGGTACCAGCAAAATCAGTGCTTTTGGCCAAAGTTCATCTAAATTGCATGGCCACCTTAACAGTGATCAAATTATTATCAAGGCACCCTTAAGAGTACACATGGTCAGATTTCCTGACACAATTTTAGAAGCCAAAGCTAGGAGTGAATAAAAAAAAAAAAAAGTAAATATCTATCCTTTATACTTTCTCTCTTTATATGATCCCCTACTGATTTTGGCTTCCAAAACTGCATCATGAAACCTGATTGTGTGGTTGTATTCCAAAAGACTAATAGATTGTACAAAGCAGGCAACTTGTTTAAAGATATGTCCACATGGAAAATTGTAAAATGTTAATAAAAAAGACCTGATTTAAAAAAAAAAAAAAAAAAGATATGTCCACATGGGATGGACATGCTATGGATTTTCTGCAGTGAAAAATCTGTACTGCAGCGTTAATACCAGAATTCTGCAGCTGCAAAATCCACACTACATATATGGCACAGACTTCATTGCTGAATTCATAGCATAAATGCCAGATATTTAATGCAGATTTTACCTTTCATTACGAAGAGTAAAGTGTATGGTGAAAATGGCAACATAAAAAATTAACATCGCAGGTCAATTTATGTGGTGAATTTCATTGAGGAAATTTCCAGCAACATGTGGATGCGATTTTATTTTTTTAAGATTATCAGAAATATCCCTCAAAAGCACAAATATGAATACATTGAGTACAAGAAGAACCATCTACTGAAATTGCACACTCAGTATCTTTGCTAGTGTGCCTTAATTAAAGTAAAGCTCATTTCTTTAAATATAAAATAACATATATTGAATACATGTATCACATGAAAAATCACATCACATCAATGTGTGATAATAGGGAATTTTCTCCTACAAGTTATATGACTTGGCTTGGTTTGCAAAAAAAAAAATCAGATCATTTTTGCCACAGGAAGTTGATAATAATGTGACATCATTTGTTTGCTATTCCCTTATAGTCGTTTTTTACAGCTAATTAAGTTGAGTAGGTATTGTGAAATCCCATCTTACAACAACAATTTGTTTTCCTGGTTCCCATGGTTCTTGATAAAGATGCATCATTCATGTAAACATAATTCAATTCACCCTATTAAATAAGTGCAGGAAGTGAGGGAATGGAAGGAGAAGCCACATCACATTTACAAGTGTCCTGTTATAAATATGCGTACACAGAGGGTAATGAAAGCTTTTTCATTTATCTGGTCAAATTTTCTTGTGTAGTTACAGTATACATCAGGTTGCAGTATTAAAGTGCTGTATGTTTTTATTTAAAGGGTTTATCCAAGACCTAAAAAGACCTCAGAGAGTGGCTGACCTGCGGTGGGGTTCATATTTACTGGTCTCCACTGCTGGGTTCCTGCCCCATTACTCCCTGGCCATGTTTGGAGCTCCGCAATGCTCTGTTAATGGGCGCCATGTGACCGTTGCACCCAATCACTGGCTGCAACAGTGACCTGCCACTGGGTCATGTGCTGCACAGGTGACAGGCCACCACAGCGTCCATTGAGCTGCAGAGATGGCTGGGAAGCATTGGAGCCAGAACCAGGGGCGTAGCTAAAGGCTCATGCTCAGTGCTTTGTGTGTCTTCTTATGCGGCACAAGGGTCTTTGGGCCCCCTCAGGCTCCTGGGCCCGGTAGTGACTGCTACCTGCACCCCCTATAGCTACGCACCCCTGGCCAGAACCCATCAGCGAGTCCCAGGTAAGTATAAAATTCACCGCGGGTCGGCCACTCTCTGAGGTCATTTTAAGTCTTGAATAACCCCTTTAAATATTGCATTACATAACATATTTTATCTCTATTTTCTCCCATACTGTGATTTGCACTGGAATTAAAGGAATTCTCTCAGCCCTTTCAGTTTGCATCTGTGCATTTTTACTGCAGTCACCACTGCAGAAGAAATGTAGTATTATAAGGAGACCATTCAAAAAATGTAATACATGGACAGTTCAGATATTGGGTTTCAGCTCTCTGTTCTGCCTCATAGAGGGGATCACAAGTGGCGCAACCCCTTTAATGGACATAGAGTTTTCCTTTTTAGCTCCAAGGTAATCTGCATGAAGAAGTGCATGTGTAGATCCAGTTTTCATCCATTACATGGCTTTCACGTCCTAACTGAGAATATACTGTACAGATAAAACATCAAACTTCCTCCACACTGCAGAACAAAAATCATGTGGATTTGAAGATTTTAAAATTTGCTGCATGACTAAAGGCCCTTTTACATGGATAGAGGCAATTCTCAGGAAAGAGAATTTGTACAAACAATCTTTCCCGATAATTGTCTCATGTAAATGTGATGCCAATCACACAGCAAACAAGCAAATGCTCATTTGTCTGTGATCACACCTTTTATGTGCCATGTAAAAATGTGGGAGATTTATCAAAACTGGTGTAAATGAAAACTAGCTTAGTTGCCCATAGCAGCCAATCAGATTTCACCTTTCATTTTTCAGAGCTAATTTGGAAAATAAAAGGTGGAATACAGGGGTGGACTGGGGTCTTTAAGTGGCCCTGGAAAAAAAAATAAAAGTGGCACCTTTTGTAGGCAGGTCCTGATTCTCACAGCGTTAATTACTGTTGAGAGCTCGTTATGTACCAGGTCAGCGGCAGAGAGGAGGAACTTTCCCTGTAGGGCCTATGGCCAATCCACCCCTGGTGGAATACGATTGGTTGTTATGGGCAACTAAGCCAGTTTTCCTTTACACCACTTTTAATAAATCTCCCCCATTGTTTTTAAGGGGAGCAGATCATCCTGTGTAAATAGAGATATGCTGTCACAAACAATGAATCTATATCGGGATGTCAGTTGTATGGGATATCATTCATCCCCATACAGAAGAGATGATTGGTGAATGCAGGCCTCCCCTCTCATTGACAATCAGGCAATTATGGGAAACATTTGGTTAGTTCCCGATAATTTTCTGGGAAAAGAGCCGTTACAGTACAGGGTGAATCAAAGGTTAAGAAACAAAAGGGAAAATGAAATACCTGAATACCCCAGTAAGTAATGGGTGAAGGGGCCTATCTTTCAGGCTATATCCAGAACATGACCACCATCTTGAAAGCTGTCATATTGGATCGAGGGCAAATTTTTCCAATGGAAAAAGGGTCATGTACCATATCAAAGCATATGCCTTGAGGAAGAGTCTAAGGATGTGAAAAGTTCATAGGCTGGGCTGGTTCAAGCGCTGATGTCAAGCTTACCTATCCTCTGTGCAAGATGTTACAATAAACAAGGAATTTAGTAATGGTGAGTGCCGTGGACATTTTAACAACTTTGATATTGCTCATGAACTACCTGCTTTTCTACTGTCCACCCCAATGATATCGTAAAGATGTAAATAAATAACGTAAAGAAATAACGTATTGTCTCCTCATAACAGACATAATAGCAGTGCCAACCTTTTCTTTTTTACTATGATCTGACATATCAAAGGAGACCAGAATTTTCTCATAAATCGATTACCGTAATGAGATTTGCAATATGTGGTTCAACATCAACATTTCCAAACTTCAAAGTTTTTTGTTCAGCACCAGGGACAACATATTAAACATGTCAAATAGCTGTGCATCACAGGGAATGTTCCTGGTTGTTGTTGCAAATTTCTGTGTTGATAAGTTTTGAACCATAAGAGACATTGCAAATCTGATTGTGGCAATCGATTTCTGAGAAAATTCTTGACTTCTCTGATATGCTACATGACCCCCTTCCGGGTGGAAAAATTTTTTCTTTGATCCAGTATGGCGGCTTTCAAGATGGTGGCCATGTTCTGGACATAGCCTAAAAGATAGGCCCCCTCACCCATTACTTGCTAAGGTATTAAGATATTTTATTTTTACTTTCATTTCTGAAATAAAAGGGTGCCCTGCGACTTTTGACTAACCCTGTATTTATCAATGAATTGTATGCACTTTCATTAAATTCTAACCATTGTGGTTCAGAAGGTGAAATCTTCAGCCATGACCACATTTGCACATGCCGTAGATTAGCTCTGCCTTTCCTTTCCTTAAAGTTTACAGATTTGGCTGCACATTTTTCTTTAACAGTTGGCTCACAAGCACAGCAGACCATTGCCCCTAATATGCTACTCTTAATGAGGTCAGTACAGGTGACAGATCTCCTTGTGCAATGATGGATTTCCCACTGACGCTGGGAATTTTTAAAATTACTTTTTAATTGAACTTGTGTAATCCCCAAGCATTAAGTTCAAAAGGAGTAAATATGCCATAACCTCTAAAATACCATAAAAATGTATACTCCTAAAAGAGCCACAGTGGATTAAAGTATAGGGATCAGTGAGGAAAATGTATCAATTCCATGTAATTTATAAGCAGAAATGTCCTATGTACAGTATTGTGAGACCGTTCTACCTTCTGTAATTACTGCCAGATGTTCAGTAATGTTCAGTGACTTCATTTCAGCGTTTTAGCATAGCCATGCTAAATCATTCAATCTTCTGCAAGTAACACAGACACATTTCAGGCACTTCATGCATCACTAGTAAGATACATCTGCAGCCATATCTAACAGACTGCAACTTTCAATTTAAAGGTACTATTAAGCATCTAATGACTTTTTCTTACTAATGCTCGAATAAATGTGTCTAATAAAATATTGAATTTCTAGCTAAATGAACTTAGGTGCTGTGGATTTCTTCAACGATGATGAGGCAGGAGGTGTGTTTCAGACTACCTGAGACTCTCTGTAGACACTGTGGTTAAACTATAGTCTCATCTCTACCATCATCAAATCACAGAATGATATGTCACAGATGGACAATTGCGTTAACAGTTAAGGTATCATATCCATGTTGCCACACTGTTAGACTATTGAGACTGAAAACCATATTCTTAGTAACCAATGCAATACTGTTTAAGTTATCTTCTGCATTTACCTTTATGTACTCTCAGCATCTGAAATGAGCAGCTGTCCATTGTACTCAGGTTCAGGGTCACCATCATCCAGTGACATAGCAAGGGCACCATATGTCTTATTTATGAACATGTATCACAACTTAAAACTGCTAGAGCAAGGGAAAGAAAATGTCTTCATACTGTCTGTAGTTCACCTATGCTCCATATGTCCTCATCTGAGCAATGTCCTAAAGGACCCAAGATTACTTGTTTGACACTTCATGCTACAGTAGCCTCATGTACTGTATACAACCAAGTGAAGACAGAGCAAAGCAAAGAAAATTATGCCATACTGATTGTTAAAGCTGTTTCAGAGGTGTACGTGACACTAGACCTAGGACGTTAATGGCTATCAACTGGTCATTGTCGAACCTATCACTGTATGACTACAATCACGGAATAAACTGGGGTACAATGAAGAAGTGGTCAGTTCTCGTGGTGGTTGAGTGAGGGCTATTTTGTTTTGTATGCTTTACTATTTCTAAAGCTTTTCATAAACTACTTGATTTAAGATCAGGAGATTCAAAGAACAGCTTATGTGACATGTAATACAATACAAGCATTAGTGAAACAGACCTCAATGGTGGTCTGACATTGAAATGTACTGTTCCTTGCTCTGAGGTGTGCATTCTACTATTTGGCAAAAAAGCTGTTACATAAAAAGCTCTTCCAATTACACTGGACATGCTTGTCGCATGGTGTAACTATTCCAGTTAAGTAGTATTCTAAAGTTTCTAAATAAAATGTGATGCAATGTTTGTGGTCACATAAATGGAGAACAAAAAGGTTTAAAGATGCATGTTCCGGTCTCGGGAGACACAGCGCAGGCACCTAATGACAGGTCTCAGTGACTGCTCAGTTTGAATCTGCACTTCTTGGAGCGCAGCAGGAGAAACACTGAGCAAGCGCCAAGACCAGAAAATACAGCGCATGCACTAGAATACAGGTCTCAGCACTTGGAGAGCAGCAGGCACTAGAAGACTATCCCTGTCAATTCAAGGGGAGGAATGAGGGAGTGAAGCTGAAGAAGGTTAACAAACTGGTGCTCCGAGGGTTTTAGTCAAACCCTGGTGCTCCATTTCGCTAATTTACATATCAATAAAAATGCATTTTTCTCGGTATTGGGTCCACAGTATAATGAGTACAGATGAGCGAATCATCAAAAATTCGCTTCGGCGAATAATCGACAAATTTATGACAAGATTCGTTCTTAATACGAATTTATTTGGTCGAATGTGCGTTAAAAAATAATCGTTTTGCGAACATTACTGCACAAATTACGAACATACAGTCTAAGCGTTATTAAAAGTACGCTACTGAACTGAATGCGTAAGCATTAGCGTAAAAAGTGTGTACAAATCCTTAGCGTACTGTTGACTCGCGTTTGCGTCATACACACGCACGAGGCTAGGCTGTGGCGTACAGTCTTCATAGGCAGTCTATAAGAGGTAGAAAAGTAAAGTACTCACTGTTAGCTATCTGAATAAGTGCATAATTTACTAAAAACACCATACAATAAGTGCATAATAGGACACATTGCAGTATCTGAAAAAGAATACACACAATGGGCTAAAGTGCTTGAACATTGCTGAACCTATAAAAACATTTATAATATGAAATATTATAAATGTACTGCAAAGACATAATTATGCAAACATTTTAGTGTAATCAATTTCACATTTGCAAGCCTAATAGGCTCAGATATATGTTTGAGTCTCTCCTCATGGCTGCTTGGCATAAAACACTGGAACACAGTCCAAAATTCAATTCTAATCCACGTGAGGTAATTTTGTAATCCAAACAGGTAACATGTAATCCACATGGATAATATAAAATAGCAGCAAATAGAGAACCCTTTTTGGAAAGCGGGCTCCCAAAAAACCTGAGAAGGGGGGGGGGAAAAGGAAAATAGGTGCGCTTAGGCGCAACTGGGAATTTTCTGCAGAATGGGGAAGGGAGTCCTGACAAGCCATGTCCATCTGGGTGAGAGTCAAACAGGGGGCAATAAAAACAACATAAACTAAAAACAAGTGCCAACTAGCTCTCACCCGTCAGGTGCAGTCCATGTTGTGGCTACCATAGGTCCTCCAGAGGTGTCCTTTAAATCAGCCAGACTGACAGCCAGTAGAAGGGTTCCTCAGATGAGGGACTTGAAGTCCTCCTCGCTGGAACTGCTACTGAATGACATCAGAGGACGCTCCACTGCCCTCTTCTGCCAGTTGGACTTGACCGGGTCCGGGTGGTGGTCACACTGGTGAGCACTGCAACCACTTGCGCCTTCACTTTTCAGGACTCCTGCCGGGACAGTAAGGGTAAGGACTTCTTGCTACAGTGGTTCAGGCAAGGTTGCTCCCAGGGAAGAACCGCCAGCTCCCCTGGCTGCTGCTGACTTAATTTTCCAGGGTAGTTGGTACTGGCCCACCGTGGACTGGAAAGTAAAAGATGATGTCGTCAGTTGACCAAGCTGAAAGGACTGTGATGGTGACAATCCAGGGATCAGAGGCACCGGTTGTGGCTTCTCCCTGAAACGGAGGGTGACTCCTGTAGGCAGCGCACACGTCCTTCGCCTGGTGGTACCAGGGGCAGGTACGGCCATTTCACTGACCTGCAGCCCACAAAGTACTCCCTGCCGTCCTCATCATCCGTAAGGAAGCCACAGCCTCGCTCCACTGAAAACCATAGGATGGTTCCCTTACGCCGCTCCAGTGTAGGGTCTCCTGGCCTCAGATGATCCAGTACTTGGATGACCCAGTCCCCCACCACATTTTTGTAGTCCCATAGGGTCTGGGTTTGGGCCGTCACTGATGCAGGCACAATGACATTGTGGCTCATGGAAGATTAAAACATAAAAAATGCAACAGCACTCTGCGAACACAGACAATAAATTAAGTACATATAATACTGCCATACTCACTATCCACACGATACTAGCGCTACATTGTAAATGTGAGATTCTTGGCAAATAATTTTGTACAAAAATTATCTGTGCCTGTCTGCCCTACCATCAAGGTGATCTCTTTAAGACGGGAACCTAACACTAAACGCCATAGTCACTAAGTGCCATAGCAGCCTCCATTAACTACTCATGGAAGGTGTTGTTGTTCTCCTCCTGGGCGGCGGAGTGGGCGCTCCAGCTGCCTCCGCCGCACCAGCCGGCACGGCGAACATCGAGTCAGGACCCGGTTAGATTCTCTTAGCAAATTGTGACATTGTGATCTCCTCTGAACTGGACGTTGGTTTGGGTAACTCGCTACCAAACACCATCTCTCCCCACTTTGGTCGCAGTTGCTTCGCCATGCTGGCTTGAACTGGAGAGGAGGGCGGAGTAATGAGGAAGAAGTCTTCACTCCCTATACGGGCAAATAGTTAGTTCCCGGTGGGCCAGGCTGGTTTTTCCCGCTTCTGAGGGGGGCGTATCTTCACTTTCCGGCTCTTGAGGGGGCGTATCAGCATTTTCCCACTTCTGGGGGCCGGGGGAGAGGGAGGCAAGAAGAATGTGTACATAGCGTACGTAGCGTTAGTGTTTAAAATTTCAAGAACATTTCCGAATAATACGAAGTGAATCTGAATAAATCCGGTTTTGCTTCAGAGTAGGAAAAATGGAGGATTCGACACGAATCTACGAAGCGGCGAATAGATTCACTCATCTCTAATAATGAGGGTATCATTTTTATTAGCATGATCAACCCTACCAGGTTGTATGCTTGGTTTATTAGGGTTGATCATATTGACAGATGCTCTTTAAAAATGAGCCAAATTTAACAAACATCGGACACTTAAAGGGAGTCTGTCACCTCTTTTTCATCAATATAACTAAGAGCACTGCCCCACAAAAGATTGCATACACATCCCAGACATACCTATGTGTACTTTGTGCCTTTATTCCATATCCAGGAAAAACACTTTTATTCTACTGGAAAACAGCGCCCAGCTCTGCTGCTTCAAGTGTCCAAAGTAAACCAGACTGAATAGTGGAGGGCTGCTTTAGTTGCTCATATCTTGGAATTGGTAGCCACTACAAATATGAACCTGTTTGAAAGCTAGCATTCCAACCTTTCAAACGATAGTACTCACAGTTCCTCTCCAGTGAGTCAATGGGTGGTCGGGAAGTGAGCATGGGGCGTGGCTAGTGAGCACGCTGCTCGTCTGACCAGAAAGATTTGTGGAGCTCCTGAGGTGGATCAAGCCTGAGAATAATACCCCCCCTATTGGGAAAAAGCAAGCCTGTGAAACGGTGACCCGGGAACAGGTCCCTGCTTCCGGAGAAGGCTATGGATTGATGAGGATGCCGGGGAATTGGGGAAGGAAGGGAGCAGGTGTGGTCTCGTGGGAGGAGAGCACAAGCATGGACAGCGGCAAGAACGCTGGAGCCAGCAGACCTTGGAGACGCTGAAGCCTGGATTGACACTGCGGGAGGATAGTGGATAGTGACGAGAGCGCAGGAGTCGACGTCAGGGGGTATTGGAGACCTCTGTGGATAAACAGCCGTTAGGGAGGTAAGATATTGGAGCCGATAGCGGAGAGAGCGTTGGAAGGAGGGACGACCCGGATATCCCACGAGAGGGGTGAGTAGGAGCAGTTTGAATAGGACTATGAACAAGTAGACCGGGGAATCCCTAGACAACTAATGCAAACTGCTACTAATGTGAACTGACCTCTAACGCGAACTGGCTGCTAATGTGAACTGCTACTAATGTGAACTGGCTACATATGTGAACTGGCTGCTAATGTGAACTGCTACTAATGTGAACTGGCTACATATGTGAACTGGTTACTAATGCGAACTGGTTACTAATGTGAACTGGTTACTAATGTGAACTGGTTACTAATGTGAACTGGCTACCAATGTGAACTGGCTACTAATTGGCTGCTAATGTGAACTGCTACTAATGCGAACTGCTGCTAATGTGAATTGGCTATTAATGTGAATTGCTACTAATATGAACTGACTACCAATGTGAACTGCTACTAATGTGAACTGCTACTAATGTGAACTGGCTACTAATGTGAATTGCTTCTAACGTGAACTGGCTACTAATGTGAACTGGCTACTGATGTGAACTGGCTACTGATGTGAACTGGCTACTGATGTGAATTGGCTACTAATGTGATTTGGCTACATGTGAATGGGCTACTAATGGGAACTGGCTACTAATGGGAACTGGCTACCAACTAACCACTATTAATCACTAACTACCTGGACGGCTAAAGTGGGAGTTTGGCCCTCCAGTGAATCTCTTTAAAAACCAAGATTTGATACTGGTAACCGGTAATAGTAACATTTACCAAGCGAACTAAATGTACCAAGTGAACTAAATGTTCTGTAGCCCCCCGTGGCTGTAATATTCTGGCGTACCCCCTGGTGGTAAGATCCTGCAAGTTTTCAGTGGCAGCAATACTCTGACTGTACTCCTTGGTTGCAACATTGTGCTGCGTCCTCTGGCCACAATATTCTGCTGTTCCCCCTGGCTATAATACTCCGTTGCCTCTCCCTGGCTGTAGTACTCTGATGCTCCCTCTGTCTGCAATTTCTGAAGCTCCTTTTGGCTATGATTTCTTTGCTGCTTACCTGGGCTGCTACACTCTGTTGCTCCATGGTTGTAATACCTTACTGCTTTTCCTTTTGGTCGTAATAAGTTGTGAAGTACTTTAAGAGTATAAAAATCACGAATGGCCTATAAAAGGCAGTCTGTTAGTCCAAATAAAAGTAGAGGGGGTAGCAGCAGCAATATGGCAGGAAGGAATAGAGGTAATACAGGAGCAGCGGAAAAACTACAGGGATTAAACGACCCCCCCTTTGGTTAAATGACATACTGGACGCCATAAACGGCTGTAAAGACACTATAAGTGACTTGTCTAACAAGGTGGAGGTAGTGGGGTCGGAATTATCTCAGATGAGAGAAGAATTTGGTAAAATCCGGGAAAGATGCAGTGAAGCAGAACAGAGGATAGTAACGTGGAGGATGAGGTGACGCAATTAAAAAAGGAGGTGAATACTCTGAAAACCGACAACGGTTTTTTGAAACGTAAAATTATTGACTTGGAGGACAGGTCGCGTAGGAGTAACATAAGACTGCTCGGATTTCCAGACGAGGTGGAAAAGAATGATACAAAAAAATTTGTGACAAGTTGGATAAAAGAGACAGTAGGAGCAAAAACTTTGTCGCAACAGTTTGCTATCGAAAGGGCACATCGCGTGCCAGCAAAACCACCAGTTATAGGGGGTAGACCTAAAGCGATTAAAGTCCTCAACTTCAATGATAAAGAGATCATCATGAGAAAACTAAGAGAAATGGGAGAGATAAAATACAATAATGAAAGAATATTCGCATTTCCAGATTATGCAACAGAGACACAGAAGCAAAGATCTTCGTTCTTCGGGGTTAAATCACGTTTGAGGAAAAATGACATAAAATATGCTTTGTTTTATCCTGCCAAGCTGAAAATAATAATGGATGGGAAGACACAATTTTTTGATACCCCAGAGGAAGCCACCTTATGGATGGACTCTATGGGGCTGAAAATGTGAAGTATTGATAAACCTGGTCGGATTGAGTAATGCTCAAGAGAGGGACTCGTAAATAAAACGTAAACGAGTCGTAAGGGGAAGGGGGGGGTGGGAGTCCGAGTGGTAGATATAAAAATGTAACAGGAAAAGGGGAAAATGTAAGAATATATGAGCGGAGGTTTTTTTTTTTTTTTTGTTTTGTTTTTCCTTTTGCTTCTCTTCTCTTGTTGTCTATAATAACACAAGGATAGATTATGAGTATTAAGATTATGGTATTGAACACGAGGGGTCTAGGGGACAGAATAAAAAGGGTTTGCAATTTTTGATTTATGATGTCACTCACCAGATATTGTGGCTATCACTGAAACTCACTTAACGAAAGATACACAAAAATGTTTATATAAGAAATGGTACCCCACACAGTACCACTCACATTACTCGACTTATGCACAGGGGGTAAGTGTGATGATACATCAAAGAGTAAAATGGGAATTATATGAAGTAAAATTAGATGAAGAAGGACAATTTGTATTCCTATACGGGAGGATTTTGAACTTAAGATGTGCACTTATTTTTTTATATATACCGCCACCCTTCAAAGTAGAATTACTAAAGAAGGTATACCACTACTATACATTAATAGAAGAATGTCCTTGTTTAATTATGGGTGACTTTAATGGTTTGATGAATAATGAGAAAGATATACATAGGAGAAGTGGTAATTGTAAGGGAGGGGGTAATACACCACTTAATAAAATTTGCACGGAAATTGGATTAGAGTGATGTCTGGAGAAACCAAAACCCAGATGAAAAGGTATTTTCTTGTTTTAATAAAACCACAAAAATCGCTGTTCTAGAATTGATCTAGTCTTATGTAATAGGAGTACTTAGGAATAATAAAGAAAATTCAATATTATCCACGAAGTATTTCGGATCATTCACCAGTGGTCACAACTATAAATGTAGAACAAACTAGGAGCTATAAAGGGTGGAGATTGAATCCCCATTGGCTAGACTTGATTCCTTTTAATGAAACAACAAAGAAAAGAATTAAAAGAAATATTAGAGATTAATTGGGGAACAGCCAGCGATATGACCGTATGGGACACAATAAAAGCATGGATTAGAGGTAGCATGATAAAGAAAATAATAGAATTAAAGAAGACCTTAGGGACTAGAGAGAAAGAACTTAGTAGAGAAGTGGAAGAATTAGAACAACAGTATTTAGTAGGTAGATCAGATGAGGAATACGTAGAATGGAAAAATAAACAGAAAGAGTATGAGGAGTTGTTAACAAAGCAAGAAATAAGGTAATATTCGGGGGAAAAAAGAGACTTTTTGGAGGAAGGAAAACCGAATAGGTACCTCATGGCCATTATCAACGGTCAAAATCAAAATA